>JAVJAQ010000764.1:0-85396 GCA_032362365.1 Zygogramma bicolorata
AGTAAATTATATTGAGAAAATGAAAGTTAAACGGCAAATATTATTATAGTGCTGCAGCAATGCGCTATATTATGAGAGATATATAAAATAAGTTTTCTGAATGCTTGCAGGAACGTAACAGCTGATGAACTTGATGAAAGTTACATAAGGCCGTCTCCATAGACAGCACAGCTGAACATAATAACCCATACCTTCTCAATTTGTAAGGAAAATAGCCCCGCCTCAGCAATGTGAGAACTCTCTCAGAGTAGAAATAAAATATGAAGTAAAAGAAAAACGTCTATGAACCTATCACTTTACTTTTTCTTAATGGTGAAAAAGCTGGACTGGGACTCGAGCGTATCCTCTCGTTAATCAAAAATCTGTGTCTGATGAAATACATAGTATTTGGATACCATTCTATTAAGCTTCTTCCTATTTACAGCTTCCAATCTGGAGTAATTGAGAAGCGAATATTGCTGATTAATCTGAAACAGATTTTCTCTTTCTAAATTCCACCAGCATTCTTTTTGTAATTCGGCCAAATATGAGAGAGTACGAGTTATTGTAACATCTGATAGTATATTTCATACATTGTAATTTCAAAAACGATTCATTATTGAATATTAGAACACAAATGGTCGGTTCATACACCACACTTTTACTTTATCTTTTATTTTCACTTTTACCTTAAGAATGGAATTGGACCGTTCATACACCAGTGTTAAAGTAAACAGGACGCATGCGCAGTGATCAAAAACAAACGAAGAAGAAGTAATCGTGGGTTATGTCAATGTCTTCGTTCAGCGGTGCACAACCGTTGAAATAATCACTAAACGTTTAGCCGCTGCGCAACGGTTAAGAGTGATCAATGGTGCAGCGGTCCGTTCAGCCGAACAAGTTGGCACATCACTCAACGTTGAGCACGGCTGAACGAACCCATTGTTTTGATTTGCAATTTGCTATTTTGTTTATATCTGAATTCTCAGAACACTCATTTTATATCATTTCTGTAAAATATTCAGAAGAAGAACAGGTTTACGTTTCCTTATAATGTTGGTGGCACTGCTTGCTGTGATGACTTCACATGCACGCATGCGCAGTCCCTAAAATTATCTCATTCTAAAGTAAAAGTTCTCATCCTTAAACTAAAAGTAAAAGTGCCGTGTATGAACGCCTCGATTGATTCAAATTGTGACAACTTTCTTTAAGTAAAAGTAAAATATAAAGTAAAAGTAATAGTGTGGTGTATGAACCGACCAAAAGTGTTTTGGCAGCAAATATTCTGCTTATCAAAGGATATACTGACATTATTCATAGCAACCCATGACCCCTTCGTTGCAGTTGAAAAACTTGACAAAAAAGCAATTTTGCACCACTTGTAGTAACCCAAACTGAATGTTATGTGAAAGATTATACCGTATCAAGTAATAAAATAGTACGTATGGTGTAACTACAATTGGAAAATCATATAGTTGGTTCCACACTCTATTTATCGATTATATCCTGAGTAACATTCTTGAGATTGAAGGGTAGTATAAAGCAGAAGTAGTTCTTAAAATGCTCCCACTGGCGTCTGAAATCAACTATTTTCGAATGAAATGAGGATGAAGATTAAAACATAGATATATAAATGGGTCCTAAGCCAGCAGGCACTAAGGTTCTACAAAATAAAACATTTTTTACCACTTGTAGTAACATAAACTTAATTTCATATGAAAGGCTGTGTTAAGTAATCAAATGGTATATTGGTGTAACTACGAGTGGTGTGAATCAAGAATTTGAAGATGAGAATTACCCGAAACACACCAAATCTGAATGTATATGAAAAATGAATTACTATTAGTTTTTACCCTAACAAACCATTTTCCATCGATTGTAGTAAATCAAACTCAATGAGATATGGAAGAATATACTGTATTTAGTAGCAATATGCCACTAGTTTTTCCACCATATATGATTCAACAAAGTTTTGTTTTTTGCATGAACAGAGAAATAATAATTTACTGTTCGCAAAGAATGATTGGCATCCTCTTCGGCATCCTCTGATTTTACCTTTTTTGCTATATCGCTGTTCACTTTGAGATAGTCACTGCGATCTCTTATGATTTCATCGTAAGAGAAGGGGCTTATCTTGACCTTGGATGGTATATCAACACACACGGGTTTTAAAAACATATTGATCACGTAATGAGGAAATGCACAGCAATCTTGAAATCATTCTATGACAATAAGGATGCATTGAATTGAAAACTGAGAATATTATATGGATACTTCGACATTGATTTCACGGTAAAAGACATTCTTTTCACAAAAGTCGACTTCAACATAGTCGTTATTGACAATGTCGCATTCAACTTTGTATGTGGCAAAAATAAGTAAGTTGTTCAATTTGATTGATTCACAAGCAAGATTTTAATCTCCGACATAACGCTATAGAAGAAAAAGAAACAACTTTTCCTTAATCAACAACAATTATACCTCGAGCCACTTTCTCATAGGCCAAAATTGTAGTAACGCCGTCTTCGTGCTACTAGTAAAGACGTGACATGGTCTTATCAAACGTGGCTTCTCATATAATAAGGATTGAATTTCCTTACACGTAAGTCATTTGATCCTTAATTCAACTTGAGCCTCGTTCTCATAGACCAAAATGTGTAGTCACGCCTTTAGTGACTAGTAGTACGAAGATGGCGTAACTACAATTTTGGTCTAATCGAACATGGCTTCTCGTATACTAATGATTGAATTTTCCTCAACTCATTCAATCCTTAATATAATATTATTCAACGAGAAACTTATTTTTCACGAGAAAGAGTTTATCGACGTGAGCCGAAGGCGGGTATCGTAAAACACTTAGTGAGTAATGGCCAATTTACGAGAAAAAAATATATAGTTTTTATATGATTCTAATAGGTGTTTGATATACAGTGTGAATTGAAACCTTTCCTTCTCAATGAAACGATGGCGTTGATATTTCTCAAAATAAATGTATAATTCAATTTTTATAATTTCGTCTCCAAATTCTAACAGTTCATATTTTGATACATCCCTGATTGAAACTGAAACTAGTGATTATCTCCTGAGAAGAATACGCTTAGAGCATTGAGGTAACGAGATCTAGTTACAATATGACGAAGACAAAAGGAAGTTATTTTGAGTGTCTGCCTTTTCTCATTAAATTCGTCCAACTACCTTTCTTCTCACAATAATGAATTTGCCCAGCTGTGATTTACGAAGGCGTAATCTGTCATTGACAGATTTTATTCTGTCATCGATAGATTTTCTTCTGGCATTGACGGATTATAATCTGTCAATAAACCCTCGACAGATTTTAATCTGGCATTTTTTGGATTTTCGATTTGATCACCTTATTTGATTAGTATTTTTATCCTTTCATTCTCAGCAACAGGTTTCAATAGAGCTGAAAATATAGGCAATGGAAGTCCGAACTATTACCATTCAAAACTGACAATATAACTATAACAAAGAAACGTAATTCACAAACTATATGAAAGAAATATGAATGGAACATTCATATAATAAAAAGCCATTAAAAATGTTTAACTTCAATAATGAAATAAAAGAATTGTTTATATCTCGTAATTGTTTTTTTTCAATTGGTACAAATGTGAGCAGAAAATCTATATTTGCTCGATTTCTGTTTCAAAAGCATAACAATAAATATTAATGATTATTTTTGTGGAGGAAAGGAAATTTTAAGGAAATTATTTTTTTGGTTCCTCTCTCCAAGTCAATGCACAACGAATACAAAACTTACATGAAAGAGGTAACATCAAATGTATTTAGCAAACACCCTATGTTCATGTGTGAAAATCATTCATGACATCCACGAAAAGAAGAAAATGATTAAAACATATTCCAGACTATTGAAGGAATCTTCAGTCACCTATATCATTCTTTCCTGACGTCCTTCGAGTTGAGAGTCTTCCAATTACATCAAAGAGTGCTCCTCGAAAATATCTATTCCATCCACAGAAATTTGTCATTGACATATTTTCTAGAGCCTTCGTGAATTTTCTGACATACGATTAATAAGAAACAAAATAGTAGCGATTGCGATTTTTGTTACAAAAATATATTATTTTGTGCTGTGACTTTAAACTGTTTCATAAATCAAAACTACATTTTATACACCTATACACGAACGTTTCATCAAAAATTCCCTTTTGCTCGAAAGTTACTTTTTACCTTTATATATCACGATAGGAAATCTATAAGATGCATTGAAAAAATACTTCCCCCCACACGGCCGTACCCCTGAGAAACTCGAAAGACGGTGAAACTAAATCTTAATGATAGTTCCAATTGAAACTTAGCACATGTCATTCATGGAAAAACAGCAGTGGTGTACCTCTTACCATATTATTATCAATATCAATGCTACAAGGCTTTCGGAAAAGCTTTGAATATTCATTTATAATTAGAAACATAAAATCACAAACAAGTGAAATACCTAAACGTATTATTTTAGAAACTATTCAGAAGAATCTGTTCGGTATGAATCGTTAGATTCGTTGAATTAAAAATGTTCGAATGAACCAAAACAAGTGGAAAATTTGAAAGCAGTTGGCGTGAATTACCTTTTATATTATTACACTAGGTATCTAATTTGATTCTGGTTCACGATGTAAACACATGTGAGCAATGTATTTATTCGTCTAGTTCCGCGTTGCCTACGTTACTTCTTTGCCAAGAAGTATCGCTTGGATTTCTTTTTTTCAATTCGCATCCGCGTTGTGCTGAATTTTCTATTAACGTACTTCCTAATCAATTTTTTATGCTGTTACAAATATGATCATTATAAATTCCTGAATGTCGCCCAATCGTCAGCTACGTGTGAATAATAAAGGAAATTCCGGTCTACCTAACTTGCAGGAACGAAGTGTAGAATATGACATCATATTTTATATTGACAAAATGGTTAAGTCTTTCGCGGCCGAGGTTATTAGTATAACTAAAAATTGTTGTTGTTATTCTAAAATTGTTCGTTTTCGTTAACCAGCTGACGAACGTCAACCCTTAGAAGTCGAAACTTGTGCGAGCAATGGATCAACGAGGCCTTACCTTTTAACGTGCGATTACCCAGCACGGTGGCCCCGCGAGGATTCGAACCCCGGCCTTCCGCTTGATAGGCAGATATGCTAACCACTACACTACCGAGACCACTACTACTTTTCTTCGGGCTCGAAGGCCGTCGTTCTTTGGAATTTCTTCCAAAGAAATTCCAAAGAACGACGGCCTTCAAGCCCGAAGAGAAGTTGTTATACTAATATTTGAAATTCGTTCATTTCACTGCATTTTCACGTTCATTTCAATATCTCATATTGTTCAATTGAAACTAAATTTCAAAATCTGGTTTCATTAATATACACAACTGACTTTCATCTTCGGGGTTGACTATGAGTTCTACTAAAAAATATACTATAGTGAAGTAATTAGACAGATTTTTTTTACATGCAGATTCACACGAAAGGGAAGCCCTGTAACGTTCAAAGAACACCGCGAATAGACATTCACTTTTGAATTTTGTAAAAAACCTATCTATGTGACAACTTCCAAAGCTCAGCTATTCCATTTAAAAAAGATCCCTGAGCAAGAGAGGCTCGACAGGTCTCCAAGTTCACAAAAAGGGGTGTGAATTCTGTACTCAACGAGTCATCCGTGTAAATATTGCCAAGGGTGGAACGATCGATAACAACTCAGAAGAGCACCGACTGTGAAAATATCTATAAAAGAGAGTTAAGACTCTGACCTTTCTACGATAATCCAATAAAGTGAGCGAGTCTGTGAGCGAAGAATCACCAACAAGACGGATAGCCTTTCTCTGAATAGAGTCGAGAAGCTTCAATAAATGTTTTGGTGCCGAACTCCATACATGATAACTATATTCCCAGACAGATCGTATCTGAGCCTTGTAGAAGCTGACGAAAAGTAAAATATTTCTTTGCACGAAATAGTTCTCAAGTTTCTGGGAAGCACCTTTAGCGATCGATCTGACATGGTGTTCCCATGAAAGATTACGAGAGATTACTGATCGTGATTCCTAGCATCGAGATACTTGCATGCCTGGGTTTTCCGAGCATTAAATTCCACCAAGTTCATGTTACCCCATTTTATTATTTTTACCAAGTCGTCGTTAATTTTATTGACGTGAATGTTTCTTTGAATTTCTGTTTCCCGAGTTGGTATGGGGACACTAGAAGAGAAACTAGTATGAAGAGTACTGTCGTCCGCAAAACTATGTACGGAACAAGATGTTTTGCTTTGTATTTCTCTTGTATGAATCATGAAATATAGTTATTCAGATTTTTAGCAGTCCTCTCATCAAGTTTTCACAATAGGCAATGCCAATTTATTGTTGACTCGATATACTAGCGAAATCCTTGCAATTATGGCAATGTTGTAATCGTTTCTTGTCAAGAATATTGGGTCAAGATTGTAGGAGGGTCGGCAAAGTTTTGTCCTTTCATTCGAATCACGGAAAATGCAAATCACTGTTTTATTTCATTATCCATTAATATACGTTTCGAAATATTTGTTGTGGAAGATACGATGAGCATGAATATAGTATTTGGAATATTGGCATGTCAATTCACAAAAAAATATAAAAAATGGAGTCCAAAACATGATGCAACAAAATGAAGTAGGATCCTTCTACGATCCTTGCATTCTCCATCTCGAGCTATACCCCATTTATGTTATCAGATCATTGGAGTTCACGAGTTATGATTCTTTTGATATTTCTCCAACTGTTTGGTGTGTTTCTCAGGAAATGTTTTCCCCTAATTTACTCTTGAAGTTGAAGAATTGTTCTACCACGTAACGAATCAGTTTCCTAACGTGAATGCAATTCAAATTTTGATCAAAAATAAATTCGCCTTCGAACAAGGCAGAGTTGAATTGACGAACTTTGAAGGAAAGATCTTGAAGTTTATGTTGTTGTTGCTTGGTGATTTTAAAACCCCTTACAAAAAAAGGTTTTTATTCATCCCGCCCAAGGAAGATGATGTATAGTAAACCAAGTGGAAATCGTGCAAGAAACTGTAGTATTTTCTGTCTATAAGTTGCACCTAATAGGCTGTAATTAGTAAATGTAATTGAGTCGGTTCAACTTATTTTGAGTTTGAATTGACATGGCTGACACTTGAAGTAAATCTATATCAACAAAAACCGAACTGCAACACGTGTTTCGCCATACAACAGCTTCTTCAAGTAGGATAAATACTTGAAAATTTTAAGTTGTCCAATTGCCACTCTGTTATTGCTCAATCAACTAAACTGAAATTGATATTGGAGATGAAAATGTTTTTCCCACCAGAAATTAAATACTCTTTCTTGCCATGTTTCCTAAGATAAAATACACTTTTCTTTTCATGAAAAAAATGGGTGTTCTCACCACTGACACTTAGGAAGGTGATTCTTTTTTATCAACGTCATTTAGTTATAAAATGATCTTTCATATTGATAAAAAATACAATGTATTCCCAGGACATTCTCGTTTCATATTCTTGATTCATCTGACAAACAATCGATGCTTGTTTCAATGTTTGTATCGTTTGCCATTATTTATATCTATTGCAATCACTGATTCATCTTTTCGAAAGTGATATGAAATAAAACATAAAGTGACTTAATCTCTCGTTTGAGATAATGAAATATATTATTACTATATTTAGTCTTGAGTGAGATAATGGTAATTCATTGTAATGACACTGGGAAGTGTAGACTGTAATCCTCCATAATGATTTTGATAATACTGAATTCCAACAATATCGGATATATTTTGAAGAACGTGTACTTATTCACCTTACAATTTTGAAATTACATTGGTGTTTTGTTGAACAACGAGTTACATAATTCATTTTTTGGTCAAAAGGACCTATAGGCCTGGCTGTAGTGTATTTTTCATGAATCAATTTTTTACAGTCTGCCTTTGGAAAAGGAAATAATTGAAGCTGATACAAATCGCAATCTAAAGAAAACGTGCTGTGAGTTTCTTCATGTAAATTCTAGAATTTGCTGGGACACATTGTATACTTCAAACAGTATGCCCCATGAACTTTGACAATGTCACGATAAAACTAGTTCCATTTGTAATGGAAATATTGGAAAAAGTTGGTTTTAATTACATTTTTTCGAAACTCATTCGTGTAAGTTGCAAGTCACCTTGTATCATCTGAAACCAAGTCTGAAACAGTATACTTTCATGTAATTGGTGCGATGTTTTCATATGTAGAATCGACGTCATTGTTGATCTTAACCAAAGCAGATTTTGGGTTTTTTAAGTACCTCGCAGTGCGTAAACTACTTTGCATATCATGATTTGTTAAGCTTTGAAGTATTGCCTATTCGAAAGGCAGGTAGTGGAAAATTGGTCCAAATAATCAATCTTTGAATACCTCTGAAAACTCTTCATGAAAAAAATCATTTGATACTTCGGAACAGATGACATAAAAGGAACGAAATCTTGGAAACACCACTAGAATTTTCATTAAAACTTGTCAGCAGAATAAATGGGAAATATAGGAAAATCTTGGGAATATATCATAATAAGTACCTATCTTGAATGTTATTGGAATTTTCCGAGAGAAAAATAGATAGACAAACAATTACTTAGAATTCGAAACAAATAGATTGTTGTATTCCATCGAAAAGTTGCCAACAGGCAGAACAATACTTTTGAACAATGCGCGCTTTATTTGTATGAAAATGAAATGATCATTATTATCGTATATGGTAGTAGATTATACCACGAGTCAATAATAATAATTGTCATTGCGACTAATTTATTCATCATAAATAAATGATTCTTCAGTTTCATTCATCTCAATACAAATACAAAAACACTACCTACACATTTGACACTGACACTTTGGAGTTTGGTTATAGCGTTTCCATGTTAACATTCAATTCGTGGAGTTTTATGATAGGACTACACTCGGGACTATAAGGGGAAATAAAGACTATTACTATTGGTCCCTCGCCGTTATTCCAAGAAGGAATAACATATGGCGTTATACTGCAGAAACCATTTAACACTTACATTATGTCGAGCATAATGTATTAGTCGTACATAAATCATATTTTGACTGCCTTGCTTGTTTTTTTGACTGAAATTTCAACAGAGATAATTTTTTTCAGATAAAGTGATGAGAGCACTTGGAACTTCCTTGTTTTTGAACGGTATGTAGCTCACTAATTTATCAATTTGAAGCCAGAAAACTGTTTTTAGAAACAATGGTGACTGATGATGAAGGTTTATGTTCCTGAGAGTTCTATGACAATCATCAAAACTATCAGCATTCGAAAAGGAAAGATGGAAATGAATGAAACATGTCAGTTCATCAAGCTCTCAATCTGACAAATTCTGATATTCTGAAGTCTAAGAGCGACTGCCAAAATTCTGTCCTATAGAGTAACATTATGCAATGTTTTCGAAACGTTAGTTAGTTACCACGACAATAACGAAAATAAGTGTGTTAGTTCAGGAAATGAAGCATTTTGGCTCGCAATTTTTCCGTCCACCTTGGATTCACCTGAAATTTTCACAGAAGGTAGAGAATAGCTCAAGGATCATTTTCTATATCATGACGCTGTACGCTAGAGCCTTGGGGATGGTTGCCACCCTATCACGGGGATGGAAATTTTTTATTACATTTTAACTGTAGGAATCGACGGAAAAAGTAATCCTGAGAAAAAATGTTCTATACGATTTTTTCGTAAATGTAATATTTTTTAGTTATTCGAAGTTGAAAGTAACAGTATTTTGACGAAAAAATCGACTTTTTCAAATGTTTTTTTGCAAATAACTCTAAAACTATGCATTTTATCGAAAAAAATGTAGAGAGGCAAATTGTAGCTTTTGAAAAAACAAAAACAATGCTTTCTTTTTGATTTTCCTACAACACATACGAACTGAGATACAGCAAATTAATGCTTAGCTTTTTTCGTCAAATGTATTAATCGGAAGATTTAAAGCGAAACAACGAGAAAAATTTGCACTTTTCGAAGAAAGCTCATAGAATCTTTTTAGAAGTATTCAATTAGAACTTTCAAACAGATGAAAAAAAATGTCTTCCTAGCATGAAAATTGACCGACTTATGATCAAAATAAGATCGGTACCCGCTTTTTTCTACGAAAAAAATCTGTGAAAACAACCTCCAAAGTACCCCCTAACTGAAATTGATCGCCACCCTTCTGTGATTCTCTTTATATATGTACTATCAATACACCCACGAAGTTCAACCAATTTAAAATGCCTAATTTCAGGAAAATTGGTGTTCAAAGAGAAAACGATTTTTTTCAATTTCGTGTTTTCAACCCTTTTCTTATTAATATCTCTCAAAATACTGAAGATACGAAAAAAACGATATAGTACTAAATTGTAGCTTTTCAAATGACAAAAATTTAATTGTATGTAGATTTTTTGTGATGTGAATATTCGGCGAGATATAGCCGTTTAGCCACTACATTTACGATCAAACATCACCTTAGTCAAGCGCTTTAACCTCTCCCCATTTAAAAATTAAAGGATCTCAAGTAATTCTATTCACATTGTCTTATAGCTCTTGAAAAGCTCTACAAAATCGTCACTGAGTTTTTTTCTATCACCTAAAATGAAGGAGCTATGCTTGAAAAACCGATCAATTTTTTTTTGAAAAATTTGAATTACCTGTTGAATCTACATAACCGGTATATTCGGGCGTTATACGTTATATGTTCCACTTTTTCCATTCATATTGGAAGACAGAGAAGAAGGAAAATCTGCTCGCGTGTGTGAGTGTATATTTCGTTGATTTCTCACCAGTGTATTCTAAAGTTCGAAGACATATTATAAAAATTTCAATGTTTTCAAGGGTAGTTTATAACAAGGGAAGGTTGTCAGATTATGAAATTGTATCCTAAAGCATGAAACAATCATTATTCAACTATTTTTACCCATATTCAGGTTTTTAATGTTATTTTATAATTTTCGACAATAAGGGGTAGTTTTCACTCCTAAAAAACAAAAAGCGCACGACGGCACAATATAGAAAATGAACAAGAGGGTATAATAATCCTAATCCCAAATTTTTTACGAATCAGTGCTGGACGAAAAAATTGCGAGGTTTTGCCATTTTTTCAGCTTCATTTTCTGAACTATGTGTTTAGGTCTCGGTTTAGGCAGAATTTATGCATTATTTTTATACAGAGCTTCCTAAAAAAAACTGACCGCTCCAACTATTTTAATTGGCATTATACCATGTGTAACACATCGTTCGAGGAGTCTTATCAAAAAAACCATTTTCCCAGAATCAGCGTGAACCGGTATAAATATATAAATAAATTATTGTTGGGCGTACCTTTCGGCGTACCTACATGCACCGGAGGTCATCCGAAACGAAATTGAAACCTACAATTTCCATATGGGTGAAAGCAATGATTGGGAATTTATGGGAGTATTCTACTTGAGACCTTTGTTTCAATGTGATAGGCCATATTTGTAGTGATACTCGTAACCTTCAAGCTTTGAAATATACTACTTTTTGATCTTCTAGTTCTTGGTTTCATACTAGGCTCATAGACCAAACTATCAATTCATTCATTTTACTTCAAATTTTCACAATGCCCATCAAAGGAAGTGTTCATACACAAAACGTTAAAGTCATTGTGATACCTTTTTTGAAGTAGAAGATAAAGTAGCAGTTTGGTGTACGAACTAGGCATAAGGAACACTCAATATATCCGATTGTTTTGAAAATATTTGGGGCTCAATTTGGGGTTACATCTCAGAGAAAATCAAACCACCTTTCTGATTAGGATGATTTGACTGATCTGAAATTTTAGGAAAATATTCTTCATACGAATCATAAATGGTATATTGCCATTGGAAATATTTGAAGTGAAACATTATTTATGGAAAACCCTGTATAATTTTTTCCGAAATTCTGCATGCACACAAAAATTCTCGATATTGTCGTTGTTGGTACCAAGCTTAAATCATGTTACTCGATAGGGAAGGTTTCTTGCGTTCTGTTTTCAGCCTGAATATTCGACAATTAAATAGAAGGAAGCACGAACAAAAATAGAACAAATTTTCATAGTTATATACATCGATCAATACACTTTCCTGGAAAATTCTGAACTTGAAAAGGCAGTGAAAACCGCGTGTAACTGAAACACGAAAACAAGTGTTGTTCTATATTCTCCTTTATCAGTGAAATCGATCAATTCAAACATATAAATATCAAGAGTTATTGCTGTTCTATTTACACAACCCACATTTGATTTTGATGCTATACTTGTGGAAACGTGGGCACAGTAGATTATTTGTAAATAGTATGCCGTGACTGTGGGATTTGTGAAGATTATTATAATAGGGGAGCCCAAGAGGGATTCACTACAGGGGGATACCTTGTACCCGGCTAAGTACTTCCACCATATATGAGCCCTATATATATGGCCGCCCTTCAAGGATAAAGGATCAGATTAGAAAAAAAAAATTGATCATCTGAAATTCTCGAGCGCGTCAGATTAAAATAGGGTGAGTTAGTTACATCCTGAAACGTGTATATTCCACTAATCTGACAGACAATTCGAGAGTGACCTGAAGAAGGAGAAAGGGTACAAAGTGTAACTCGGAAAAAACGTTATATCGACATTCTCGAGCGTGGCTAATTTTTTTTTATTTTTGTTTACAACGAATAAGTAACCAACGTTTTAAAATTTGAAAAATT
Organism: Zygogramma bicolorata; assembly: GCA_032362365.1. Classification (NCBI taxonomy): domain Eukaryota; kingdom Metazoa; phylum Arthropoda; class Insecta; order Coleoptera; family Chrysomelidae; genus Zygogramma; species Zygogramma bicolorata. Next base: position 12,721 of record JAVJAQ010000764.1, read on the forward strand.
TAATTGCTCATAGTTATTCTCTTATAAATACAAGTATTCTACTGAAATTATCTTTTATTTGCATGCTTTTTCCTGAGCTTTTGAATTAATTGAGTTCAATGATTTAAAAAAATGATAAAAAAAATCAAATTGACAGAATAGGCGAATCCCTCCAGATAATCGTCAGATTATGATACTGCAACGTCTAGGGCGTAAAGATGAACCATTTATATCTTAATCTGACGCGCTTGTGTATTTAAAAATTCCCTTTTTTTTTAACACTCTTATAACGGCCGCGAGTCTGTGTCACATTCAAACCGTCAGAGTATTATTTAAGAGTTTTTGTTAGGCTTACTCAACATCCCCTCAGGAAATCTGACGAGCTCGAGTTTTTTTTTTCATTTTCAACCCTTACGTACGACCACCCCCATCATGGAAACAATCATATTGACATACGTTCATTTTTTAAAATATGTAGGACATAGATGATATCAATATCTGACGCGCTCGAGTATGTCCATGCAATAGTTTTTTTTACATTTTTGAAAATCCATAGTCGCTCCCCCCACCGATGAAAAGGTATACATGATATAACTTTTTTTTATCATCTAAGCTTCGCAACCCAATAGGTCTCTATGACGCTCGAGTAAATCCAGATTTAGCATCGTGGGCTCTCCTACTATTACCATTAAATCGAGTACATATTCAGAATAGTGCAGACATTTTTGTGACCCAAATTATATTTCAAGTCTCGTTTCAAGTGTTAGTGTTGATACCAATCGGCCATTTACTCAGTCATCTCCACTGCAATGTTTTTGAAAATGGAATGTGATATGAATGCTAACATTATATAACACATTTAAGAGAAATGGGGTTCTATGTGAACCGTGTCACGATATTTTTTTCTCTAAATAGATTTCAGAGTCCTGATGATAACAAAATAAATGGTCAGAACTTCAACATCGAGAGATTCTGAATTTCTGGTTCATTTTCGACCATACACTCGAAACAGAGAATAACATTGTGATATCATTTCAATCTTTTGGTAAAAAGCGGAAAGTTAAAGAAAATGTTTTTTTTATCGAATGGTTTTCCCAAAGAGAAGGTTCAATGAACATCCAGGATGAGATTTATCTTTCTTTATTGCGTTCATTGAATACCCTTGAAGAGTCGTAACTTTTGGCAGAAGTCATTGCTTTGCTAGTTATTATTTTTAGAAAATTGAGATCGCTTTGTCATCAACGTTCTGCATGCGTTTCGATGGAAACTTCGTCAATAACAACACCTTCATAAGACATGAATCATGAATTATTACGATGAAATTATCAAAAATAAAATTTGAAGATTAAGAAATCCATTAGTGCAGTTCAAATAAGTTCGTATCAAAAGTATCCTTCTTCAGACTGAAATACCATTGTTTTATTGGGAGGTCAGTGCAATGCTTTCAATAAGGAAACAATTCTGTGAAGTTTTTATATCATATTTGCCCGCGACTTCATTCGCGTAGAAGTCGAACCGAACCGTTTAGTCAGCGCACGCCGGTAAAGAATAATATCTTGCCCGCTTTTTTTCAACTTGATTCACATATACTTTTGAATTCCATTGAATTTTTTGCTCAATCATAATAAACTATTGCCTATATCTCTTCTGCATAGTGTAACTTTCTCTTACTGAAAGAATTTTCATGATCGGATCAGTATTTCAGAAGATTAACCCCTTCAATTGAACAAAGTAAGAAACTTTACATCTTTACAATAATAGTAGTATAGACTAACAGTATATTATACCACGAGTCACTAATGATAGCTATTATACTAGAGAAATTTTTATTTCCCAAGGAAATAATATATGGCTTTATACTGCAGAAACCATAAGTATTATACTTACATTATGTATAACTCGTGGAGGTTAGGAAATACTAATTTCTTCGTTGAACTATTGATAATGATAGGAGAAAAAAATCAAGTCAATATCCATCAGATATTGTGAGAACTAAATGAGGAAAATGGGGGTTATTTTTTTTACTAGGACAATTGTTATTCTCATTTTCAGAATTGCATTCCAATTGAGATTCCAATTCACATTTATATGATAAATCCCGTATTAATGGTGAACCTATCTGAAAAAATTCTAGAAAGACCAATGATAGTGAAACATTACAAATCTATGTCATTCACAAAAAATGCATTCTGAAGCGATTTTTATTCAATTCTTAAAGATCTTCCTCTTTTCTCCAATAGAACTAAATTCATCTAGACCCTGTTCATCGTCATCAGTCCTCACAGCATCTGAGTATGTAGTAGAATATAGGAGTTGAATCCGGAAAACATGATGGCCAGACATATGGTGAGGTAGTTTATAAAAGACCGCAAGTAATACCTAGGCGAGGCGTTATATGAGATGGTGAACATATTTTGCGTTTGCGTGAACCCAGTAGAATATTGACTGCATATCTAATAACTCTGTTTTGAACGAGACACAATAAGTATCCTATCCCAAATAAAACAAAATACAAAAACAATTTATATCTCTGAGTGGGGTATTCCTGGCAGGGAAAATTAAAATTGGAGTATTTTTGAACAATCCATTTTCAGTAGGATAATATGAGAATATGAATCTCGATATATGAACATTTTTTTCGAAATTATAAGTGATTTTTGATTCTTACCATATACCTAATATCAGACTTCTTTGGATTTAGAACTGTGTACTTAAGAAAAGTGAAAAGAAAGAATAACTTTTTCTATGATCGTAAAGAACAGTTGAAATGGAAGAAGTGAAGAAAAATTATTACATTTCAGTTATTCGTGTAGACTATTTCATGCTTTATGAGAATATCAATATTGAATGCACAGATATTTCACATTGTGGTATTAGAAAAGTCCAAAGTTTTCACGGTTTGTAAGTACACCTCGCTAAGTACTATTGTGTAATTGTTCGTTCCGTTAACCAGCCTACTGACGTCAAACGTCAACCATCAGAAGTCGAAACTTGTGCGAGCAATGGATTAACGGGGCCTTACCTTTAAATGTGCGATTACACAGCACGGTGGCCTGGCGGGGATTTGAACCCCGGTCTTCCGCTTGAAAGGCGGACGTGCTACCGAGACACACTATATCCCTAGAATACAGTTACCTTTGTGAAAAATGTAGTCACCCAATGTACTGGAAAAGTACTCGAGTACTCTTTCGGTGTGCCTGGGGTTCATAAGAGTCCGTATATTATTGCTTCAGATCATTTTTCAAAAGAATGTGTATTTTGTATTTGATACTGAAATGTCATGATTCAGCTCTTTACAGGTTAGGTTCTCGGCTCAGATAATGAATGAAAATTCAAAATGGATTGAATGCTGCCTTGCTTATAGCTTTACAGATTCACGACAAAACACATGGTGTTCCTTTGAAACAGTTCGGTTCCGACTTTTGGCATAACCAGAAATTCCGCCATTGCTAAGTATAAAAAATCTAATATAAGTATAAATTCCTCAAACTGGCACTGAACTGTATATAACCTCCTTTCGAATAAAAGATCCGCTGTTTATCAAGCAGTTGGTGTATTGCTAATCTTCAATAATATTGGCATAGAGGTTCAAAGAACGAATTCCATAGTGCACTGTATGTTATATTCATTGCTATCATAGGTGAAGACTTTTTTTCCACTTATTTTCTATTCTGGCTGAAAACAAAGGCAACGAGTGAAAATAAACATTATTTGAGTGATAAAAGTATTTTGGCAGCTGAATATTGAACTTTGTTTTCCATGCGTGCGTTCTGTTTTTCAGAATAATGAGAAATTATCTAAAAACAAAGGTACACCGGGACAGGTTGATCAAAAATAAAAATTTTTGGGATGACAAACGAATTTTGGCAGCAGATTACTGAACTTCGGTTTCCTTTTTCTCGCAAATCCAAGAGGAAATGAGTACCTACCCTGCTGATTTTCCTGGTTCTCGGCGGTCTAGTTACTTCAGAACTCATTGTGTGGTTGTTAATTTAAAAAAAATGTTTCTAAATACGCCTAGCAGTTTGTAACACTGTTCACTTATCGCTCAACGACTTTTGCTCGAGTTTAAAACCGGTGTCGCCACTAAACTCACGCCAAGGCCCTTTCGAAGGGAAGGCAATTCAACAAAACTACCCGGACGATTTTCGAAACTCCCATTTTGCGAGAAAAAAAACGCGTGCAACTCGTCCTCGCTAAATAGGTTCGACTGCTCTGTCGAGTTCTGTTCGTTATCCTTGACGTTGTAAATATAAATCTACTGAATGGCGACGTCACGTCCAGGGGCGTAGTGGAAGGGTGGCGTGATGCATGTTGCAGGGGGGGGGGGCAGTTGTTTCTTTGATCGGACACTCCTCTGGATCTGATTCGCCAACAACTGGTGAGGATTCTGGAGTTTACCTTCCAGGTTCAAGGTGTTTTTTTTTTAAACCGGTTTTTAAATGAAAACGGGATCTTCCAATTTCAACAGTTTACGTCCGGGTATGAAAGATTACAACTGGGCACTCTCTAGTACGAATACTTCTCTTTGGATCAATGGGTTCGTTTGTAGCTGGAAAACTATCCGTTCTCATCAAACAAGATTATATTCCCATGGATTTTTGAAAATCCAGCCTATGGCACCCAAGCAAAATTCGCCACCTCTGATATAGTATATCCTTGAGGCTTTCATCTATTTATTAGCGTTTGTTAAGCTTTCTAATGTTTATATTGACATATTCCAAAAATTGCATCCTTGCTTGCAACATTGACGGATTGTTTTTCAAAATGATCTCAAGAAATGAATTCAGCTGTCAGCTAATCCTTCAGCATCCAATCAGATGTAAGGCGACTGATTTTCAATTCGTGTTGAAATCTCATCTTTCAGTTACGGCTATGTAATCAACACTTATGCCAGATTATTTGGACCAATTGTTTACAGACTGCCTTTGGAACAGGAGAAACTTGAAGCTAAACCGAATCGAAATCTTCAGAACATTCACGAACTCCATGTAAAACCCAGAAATTGCGTTAGGTGGAACAGACTATAAATATTATACTCCAAATGTATTCCCCATAAATTTTCGTCAATCTCATGATAAAACTATTCCAAGATGTGCAGTATACTGTAAAAATTGATATTCATTTTATTATATATTAAGGTTTAAGTCATTTGAAACTTGAGCGTTATTATAGGGTCTCAAATTTGGTACTTTTTCAAATGTTACTGGGGGTTGTATAGTGAAAAATTCACGTTTCCGTCATGCCCATCCTCTAAGATTTTCACCATATTGAAAAAACAACAACCAAAAGTGGTACTTATTCCAGTTTTTCGCTTGAAACTCCTAAAGGTACATTGTAGCCAAGGGGGTTTCAGATAAATTTGTTTCACCGAGTTCGACTAATCTAAAAAGGAGCCCTGAGAAATAGAAATATCACAAAACATGATGAATAGAAATATTTTTGATTAGGAAATTCATGATCGAAATTTTCAAAAATGACAAACTTTTACCCATTTTTTACGTCAATTGAAAATTTAATAATTCGATTGTGATATTTTTTTAATCATCTCGTAAAGAATCGTAGGTGAATTCTAAATACTTATGCAAATTTACAGAAGAAAGAGAATCGATACATGTTTTCAAACTAACAGAAATGATAACATCGCAAATTCCTGTACTATTTTGGAACTGACAATGGGTTTACAAAACCGCGACAGGGGTTTCGCATTACAATAGGTTCCTCAAGCATTTTTTTAACCAGTTTAGATTATATATATATTTTATTTATTTATCCTGCTCGAGGAAGGTATTGTATAGCAAAAGACGTGTCGCGGTTTTGTAAACCCACTGTCAGTGAGAATCGTACAGGAAACTGTGATATTTTTGTTAATATAGATTTCAATTCAAGTATCGGGCACCTCAGAATGAAAAGAAAAAAATCGTCAGCATTTAGTGAAGTTTTTTGATTCACCTATACATGAAGTATATTCAATCTTCAGTACGAAAAAAAGATTAGGGGGCGAATAGGAACATATCGAATATCCCACAAATACTGAGCCATCTCACCTCTATTCAGGGACTTCAATTGTATTTCATGAAGGATTCCAGGCGGGATTTCTGGATTCAACAAGGATCCACATGATTTTTCATGAATGTTGACATCGGATTTTCAACAACAAAGCATTATCGAACAATTTCCCAGTGGCGTGCAGGCCTACGTGGAATTGCGTCAAAACCTACGGCTGTGTCGCCTTTTAGTACGCCACTGGGATCTCACATGGCCGACACATACTAACGCAGAGTTGATGGAATCGTCGCCCAGTTTATCATTAACAGCGATTTGATATCGGAACTGGAGCACTAAATATCGAACGTTACGATAATAGTTTTTAGTATAGGTGTCAATCACGCTTTATGGATATATTGATGGGTATTAATTTGCGATATGGCAATTTTTTTTATTGTTGCTGAGTCGAATAATGCTCGAGCAGTAAAAGATAGCGCTGGGAGATTCCAGAATGCGCGATTTGTTATCGGCGGCGATAAAAGTGAAGGGCACGTTTTTAATTTCATGGCGTAAGCATGCATGGATGTGTCAGATTTGTATGTGTGTACGGTTCCGCTACAGAAGACGTTTCAAAGAATGAGGATATAGAACGATACACGAGAAAAAAAAACTGCCGGACAATGTGTGGAAGTTTGTATCGTCCTTGTTCGTGTAAAGGCGGCGTGACTTATTTTATGGAGGGATTTGGAAGGAAAAATAGTAGATTATTATCATTATTAATAATAATAGTTATTGCGAGTAGTATACTCTTCTTTATTTACAACTAATGCATTTATCATGAATAGATGATTTTTCAGTTTCATTCATCTCAATACAAATACACAAACATTACCTACTCGTTTGGGACTGACATTTTGGAGTTTGGTTATACCTATCCGAGGTTATATCATTTCCATGGTAATATTCAATTCGAGAAATTTTGTGATAGGACTACAAGAGGGAATAAAGACAATTGCTAATAATCCCTTGCCATTATTCCATAAGGGAATAATATATGGCATTATACTGCAGAAATAGTGTTGCCAGATGTCACGCTTTTGGCGGAATGTCCCGTTTTTTAACCCTCCCAGGACGCGTCCCGCTAGGTACCTGAGCGGGAAGCCCAGTGGCGGATCCACGGGGGGTTTTCGGGTCCGGATCCCCCCCCTCCCATTGGGACAATGAGAGATTTTTTCAATCTTTGTCGGCTCCTAATTTCCAAATTTTGTTAGGAAACAAAAAAATATCACATGTGCAGGACAAAAAAATAAAATAAAATACATTTTTTTGCTTTGAAATCAAAGAACTTCAATAATTACATTCCATTGAAAACTAAAGAGCAGGCTACATTTAAACATTAGTAAATTTTCATTTTTCAACAACCAATTTCATCAATTTTTTCAATTCAATAATCCTCCAATTCCTAAAAAAAATTATTCTCAAGAATTTAAAATAGTACAAACAAGATCTGGATTGAATGTTACCCAAACAAACAAATTTCGCTTGAAATTTTTGAACTCACCGATTGTTCTTCCCTTTTTTTTCTGGTTCAGACGCTGGATCAAGCCGAGTAAAATATGAAAATAGAGTCCTCTTCATGTTGTAGGTTCAGAATAAAATGCTTCAACTCGAGTTCGGAGATCGAAACTCAAGACATCACCTAGAAGATGGCAAATGAGACTTTGCCGAAACGTTGGCTGGCTGGAACTTCCGGTTGATCCGCGTCTGGAATGATTTACTTGTCTACGTTTCGGCTCCCATTTCGGAGCCATTTTCAAGACTTAGTGATCTTGCGTCTAGGTCTGAGTTTTATTACTAGCTGGCTATCATCACTGGAGATCGAGGATTGAAGGTTGGTGGGATTTAAGGGTTCATTAGTAATTATGGCAGGATCAGGGATCGGACGGTCGATGGGAGGTTCGAACGGATTAGTTCCCAAGTTGGAGTTAATAGAAGTATGTCGGACCAAGAGTGGTTTCCAGGTATTGGGGAGTCTTTGAGAATCGTCGCGTTTATTGAGGCAGTTGGGACGTTTTTCGATTTCAATGGCTTCACGGGTAACTCTGGTTTGGAGGGTTTTGGCTGTGGCAATGGTTTTGGTGTTTTTGAAATCTATTTTGTGGCCTGTTTCTAAATGATGTTGGAATAATGCTGAGTTTGTGTCAGAATTACGGACTGCTAGTTCGTGTTCATATGCTCTACAGGACACTCGTCGGTTGGTCTGGCCGATGTATGTTCTGGGACAGTTAGAGCATGGTATTTCATCTAACTGTCCCAGAACATACATCGGCCAGACCAACCGACGAGTGTCCTGTAGAGCATATGAACACGAACTAGCAGTCCGTAATTCTGACACAAACTCAGCATTATTCCAACATCATTTAGAAACAGGCCACAAAATAGATTTCAAAAACACCAAAACCATTGCCACAGCCAAAACCCTCCAAACCAGAGTTACCCGTGAAGCCATTGAAATCGAAAAACGTCCCAACTGCCTCAATAAACGCGACGATTCTCAAAGACTCCCCAATACCTGGAAACCACTCTTGGTCCGACATACTTCTATTTACTCCGACGTGGGAACTAATCCGTTCGAACCTCCCATCGACCGTCCGATCCCTGATCCTGCCATAATTACTAATGAACCCTTAAATCCCACCAACCTTCAATCCACGATCTCCAGTGATGATAGCCAGCTAGTAAGAAAACTCAGACCTAGACGCAAGATCACTAAGTCTTGAAAATGGCTCCGAAATGGGAGCCGAAACGTAGACAAGTAAATCATTCCAGACGCGGATCAACCGGAAGTTCCAGCCAGCATATATATATATATATATATATATATATATATATATATATATATATATATATATATATATATATATATATGATGAATTGTGTTTTCAGGTTTCATTCCGTGTTCTGTGGTTTTGTTGCTCTGGAGGATAATTGTCACAACGTTTCGGCAAAGTCTCATTATGACAATTATCCTTCAGAGGATCAAAACCACAGAACACTGAATGAAACCCGAAAACACAATTCATCATACTTCGTCCGTAAGAATCTTCATGCTAACATCGTGTTTTTTACGCAGACTCGAAAGTAGCTGAAAAATTTACTCTTCGCCGCACAAAATTTAGCGCAATTGAACATAATTTATTGGGATCGGCGTCGATTAAAGGTACAGTTAAATATCTACAAAGTGGAGTCTAGTTTGGTGTTTCTACAAATGCCTTCAATCATGGGCAAATCAAAATGTTTCCATTGGTTGTTAGGTTTTACACACCGGAAATCGAAGTCAAAACTTGCGTGTTGAACTTCTATGATGATGCGGGCGAAACCGCTACTGCTATACATAATAGTATAGTGGGGAGACTGGGAAATTTTAACATCAACTTAAAAAATCTTAGAAGTTATTCTCCGGACAACACTAATGTTAACTTTGGGGACAAGCATTCTGTTTTCAAACTGTTACAGAACAACAACGACAAAATTATTGCAGTGGTATGTCCAGCTCACATATTACATAACGGCGAAACCATGCTACGGGAAAATGCAAATTTGATCTTGAATATATGGTGTCCAAAGGTTCATAATTACTTTTCCTACCACGCAAAGAGAGTACAGGCTTTGGAAGATTTTTTCGAATTTTACAATTCCGAATCCTCACCAGTTTTACGTCATGTTACCACACGTTGGCCATCCCTTCTTCCGGCAATAGAGCGTTTGGTTAAATCGTACGAGATATTAAAAAAAATTTAATCATCACATTGGGAGAAGACGAGTGCCAATCAGTCATTTGGAGTTACCTCAATGATGAACAGACATGTATTGAACATTATACAAGACACCGTATTGAAACTGGAAAGTGACAGACTGTTATGTTTTGAAGCGTTTGACTTACTGGTTCCAATATCAAATCAAACTGCATCTTGTTTCTTCAAAACTCGTTAAAATATAAAGAGACACGGTTCGATTTCAGCGGAAGCGATTCAATCAACCTGTTTCAACCATTTGCTCTGGAAGCGAATTTTGATTACAAGATGGCCGTTGAAATTATGTAAAAACTAAATATTACGACTAATTTGGATATGGATGCTTTATTTGAAGAAATCTACAAAGTCAAAGACGTCTTAAAAGCCGTCAAGATAAAAATAAAAAGCCTATCGAAAAATGAAAAATGGCACAATATTTTCAATACCCAAAACTTGCCTGATTTGCTAAAGTTACATCAGTTTATGGCATCAATCTCTCAAGCAAATATTACATGGACAGATAGGCGTAATAGATTAACAATAGAACATTTGGAGGCAGAGATTCAAATAAAAGTAAATTTTCAGTTGTCTTTTGAAGAGTTTTATAGATTTGTCCTGAAATAAAAAAAATTTAAAAGTGGCAAAATCATGCTCAGAATACGTCTTCTATAAAAAGTAATTCATGTTAACTTCAAATGAAAATAATTCATAGAATTTAATTTTGTGTTGAAAGTTCTTTTTTAAAAAAATTCAAGTTACTAAAAATAGTGATATATTTTTGTTTTTATCTTAAGTTTTGATTGATCTCAGTAATATCTGTAGTTTAAAAAAAGTTAAACTTTAGAAAAGTTCCAAGTTCTGTAGTTAAGAAATGAAGGGTTGTAACATTTTGTAACTAAAATTGTGATTTTTTTTCTATATCCCGATGTTTTCATTTCAGTCCCGCTTTTTTAAATGAAAATAATTCATAGAATTTAATTTTGTGTTGAAAGTTCTTTTTTAAAAAAATTCAAGTTACTAAAAATAGTGATATATTTTTGTTTTTATCTTAAGTTTTGATTGATCTCAGTAATATCTGTAGTTTAAAAAAAGTTAAACTTTAGAAAAGTTCCAAGTTCTGTAGTTAAGAAATGAAGGATTGTAACATTTTGTAACTAAAATTGTGATTTTTTTTCTATATCCCGATGTTTTCATTTCAGTCCCGCTTTTTTACGCTCAAGTCCCGATATTTGGAATAACGGATCTGGCAACACTATGCAGAAACCATAAGTATAATACTTACATCATGTATTAGTCGTAAATAAAATTATTACATACCGGGGCGGACAATAAATAGTTTTCCTCAAAAGAGAAATGAGCTAATAGTAGGAAGAGAAATTTTATATCATTCCGAGGTTTGCATACTATTTTGTTAACACTCGTTCGAAATAATTTGGTACTATAGTTGACTTAATGGCTAATAAAACGGTAACGTGCTATTTCTGGACACTGGTGTTGTAGTTATGAACGAGGTTATGAAAGAGATTTGTGTTTTTAAGGGAGAAACTGAATCTTTCCTGTCCGTTTGGTTCTGTGTGTGTATGTGTGTTTTGTATAACTGTGTAGGTTTGTACACTTCAGCGTATATTCAAGCACTTCATTGGTTCCTGTGAATTCCAATCAGCAGAATGACGTTTCGAATGAAAGAAGACGAATTCGAGAAGTTTCAAAAGAGGTTGGCAAAGTGTTTTGCTGACCTCGTCTTCTTCTGAGTGAACAATTGTTCACTTTCCGAGTCACTTCCAACATGAAAGTATGAAATGAATGAAGACATTTCTGTAGGATTGTGAATAAAAGACTGTTATATTCACACCCAAGGACATATACGGTCCTTGATTCACACCAGAGCGTTTTGGTCGTACTCACATGAAGAAATACGAATCTAATTAGTTGTAGTTTGGACTCGAGTTTGGGTGTTGCGTCCGCTAAAAAAATCGAATGAAGCCTTAGTATCTTATTCGACTGTCTTCGAAAAAAAAATCGCAAATGTTCCCATCTCTAGTACGTATTTGCGGAAAAAACGATTGAAGTGGGTGAAATGATTTCTGAAGAGGACAGAAAGACTGTAAACATATTTATTCTTCTTCCGATCATAATATTCGCAAAACAAGTCCTTCCGGTTTAACTCCTCAATTAAGAAAGAGCATCACGTTTGATTCCAGATTGATATTCTACGCATCAACATACGAAAGCAAGACCAAAACGCCCTGGTAAGAAGGTCACATACTTCCAGCAACTGATTTTTTTTTTTCAATATCAGAGGCAAAAAAACATTGATGAGAAATCTATCTACTTCATAGCAACGAGTAATATAACCGAGGGGTTGACCACTGAGGAAAAATGTGTACACGGGAATTTCCGTAAACCGGAATTCCCTCGGAATTCCCTCGGAATTCCCTCGGAATTCTCCGGAATTCCCTCGGAATTCCCCAGAATTCCTCGGAATACCCCGGAATTCCCCAGAATTCCTACAAAAAAAAATGTCAATTTGAAGAAATATCGATAAAATTTTAAAACTAAATGACGGAAATACTGGGAATTCCGGGGAATTCCGAGGGTACCCGACGAAATATGAAAGATATATTTCGGAAATTTCGCACAAAAGTTTTTCTTTAAATTTCTGAGTGGAACATAAACTTTAGACTTTTAAGTAGACTATGTCATGATTATGACCCAATCTGAATAATATCGGATTTTACATATCCAAACTTTTCACATATTCATTGAGGCTGGTATTTATTATATCGGAAACAAAATAAATCATTTTTATAATGCAAGTCACAATCCTAAAATAAAGGGAACGTATCGTCTGATTCCACTCAGGTTTGTTTTATTAGCATCATTTTTCCTGAGATTTTTCCTTATAGAATCAAGTTCTGAATCCGTTAGAATAAATAAGTATCGAAAAAATACAATTTGTCATTGAAAAAAGTACGGTATTTTATGGTCTGTTGAGTGAGTTCTATCATTTTCAACCGCTAAATGATTACGGGATACCCAATCTGTGGAGAAAATCCTTTTTATACGTTTTTGTCATCGCTTATATAGCGAAAATAAACTGTTTCCTAAAAACGTATATTCCATAATATCAAAAATTATTGGAAATCCTTCAACATTACCTACTAGGAAAATAAAAAAATATTTTTCACCGGTGTGTTCACCCTGTATAAACTCAAATGAGAACAGTTGACACTGAACCACAATATATCCGATCATCGTTTTCTTAAAAAACCGATAAATTATATAAAACCGTCCAAATAACATGATGGAGCTGCAAAGAAACTTCAGAAATCATACAAAGACTGCAGTCATTGACTATATAACTCAGATCGTATAGCGCGAGCTATAACCGTCTTATTTCAATTTCGGTAACCGCTGGCAACAATATGACAACCTGTGTTTTGTCTGCCAATTATGATCTAGTCTCTCTTCCACAATCAAGGGTGTCCCTCCTTCTTGTAGAGTGAAATTTCAAGACACGTCATTTTTGCAATATTGAGGAAAATAATGGCAGTCGCAGAGGTTGACTCTCGGGTTGACCCCAAAAACAGACACACAAACTACGACACAAAGTTTTTTTGGGCTGTTTCACATGCCCAATTCATATATATTCGAATCAGAATGAGGTTCTATTCCATTGAAAGAAGTTATCGGATTATTTGAAAAAACTACCCCCAACCACACCCCTCTCGAGGCCGCACAAAATATAAAACAAGTTTTTTGGGTTGTTTCACATGCCTTATTTATATATTCGAATCAGAATGAGGTACTATTTCACTGAAAGAAGTTATTGACTCCTTTGCAAAAACTTCCCCAACACACCCCTCCAGGGACATTTCAGATTATGTCCAACAGATCGTGAAGATTGTTGTCATCAGGCTTATTTTTCGCTAACAAAATGTATTTTAAATTGGAAATTCGCCACAAACTCTTTCAAAACAAAGCTCCTAACTTTCTTCGTCCAGTGGAAGTGGATTACTTCACAACGGTGTTGTTTTTGAATTATGTTTTTATTTATTGAAATTTTACTGTATGCTTTTTCATTATTGCGCGAAAAAATTGAAGTTAGCTACTAATAATCCCTATAGTTTCTTTATAAATTTTTTCATTTTCATGTTAACTGAATCTGACCAATGGATTTGGGCCTGACCATGTGTTGTCATCTACCAATACACTGAATGCAACTTCAAATCGAACTTCCTACATTTTCACTTTTTACAAATTTTCGTTACTTACTCATTTCTGGAATATTATTGGATTTTTCTGTAATTGATGTTTTATTTTCGGTTACTAAATTTATCATTTTTCAGCCCTCAATATTTTTTACATCTCGATAAATCCAGCATCCCTTTTTTTTCGGATACTACACTGATACAACGGAATTAAATATCGTCAGTTATATATAGATTATATAGATAAAAGAATCAACGATCGTTGTGACATCTGCTACCATACAGAATAGCTTAGGTACTCGAGAACCTACCGAACATCAGACACCCTGAAAAATAACTTTTCCTGCTACCCTGAATCACATTGTACTTTCGAGTTCAAGGCCGCAGTGTGTGTGGAATCTAGAATAAATCCTTATCTCTGGCGCCGGTGATTACAGAGAAGCAAAGTTTGCTAATATACGCGACGCCAGGCGTCGTTGTCTGACTCCGGAAACGCCGAAAATATTCGATCAACATGAAGAATATGAAAAGGAAAGTTTTTGATGGAAAATTTTCGTTTTGAGAGGTAATGTATTTGCTGTGTTGATGTTTTTAATAAGCAAAACCTGGATCAAAACTAGGTTTTCAATTGTCCCAACAAATTTTGACAATCACTTCAGTATCACTTGTTTAGCGAAAAAAAAAACAAACTTCAACTTGATTTCAAATTAGTTTTCGACTTTTGAGTTTTCACAATGAACTCCGGAACATTCCTTTGATAACTTGAAGTTTCGTGTGACATTCGAGTTACCGAAACTTTGTCATTCTTCATGAAGATAGCAAAAACCTAGCTTTTTTTATATTCTTCCATCCAATAGAAGTCAATCTGCTAAGTGAATATATGAATGAGTATATGGCTCTGCTGGTAATTCTTCCTTTGGATGAGTACACCTACTTTTTCAGTTCCCAAGACTTTCACTTGGGGTTTGGGTAACCTGTTGTGAATGAAACTTCATTTTCTCATGGTTAAATGTTCGACACTTGCAAAAGTAGTATTTGTATCATACACACTACCTTTCAAGAATAATAATCGCTCAAACATCGAAAACCCTAGATAATATATCAGGAGTTCCACACAGTCTTGCATTATAATTTCACCCTGAGAAACCTTGAAAACCCGTCAGATTATTTGCAACTCAGACAAAAATAAATTATTAATCGGAGTTGGCCCTATGGTTCCGCGTCCGATTCACGATCCGAGAGTCGTGGGTTCGATTCCCCAACGGGACAGAGATTTTCAATTGAGAATTTCTCTGTCTTATTGGGAAATGACTCTTTTACGTTTCATGGTTGACGGGTCCGCGAATAACCATACTGCTCCTGAGGTATGGCGTAGGGAGTTAGTAACAAGCCTACTTGCAGATGAGGGACTTCGTAAGAAAATGATGACGATTGGTATCAAATACCATAAATCACATTAAGTATATTACGAGGTATATTATATATATATATATATATATATATATATATATATATATATATATATATATATATATATATATATATATATATATATAGTGTAGGAAGTTCTCGACTGTCAATAGATACGAAGGTGAGTTTTATCGGGTGTTCAGTCGTTCAATTGGAGAAAAACTCTTCTTTACTCTTTACCAAGCTTTCGATAATTTTTATTATCTTTATCAAGGCTGAAATGTACAATAAATGGTCAAATAACTAATGTATAAATAAAAATGGTATAAACTTACTGGTAAAACGAGTTAAATAGATAAACTCAACATAATATATAAAATAGAATAATACATCCCTTACTGAATGCTGACGGACACTGACTGACAGAATTTCTAAGAGAGCATGATTTCTTGATTGGATTTATACATGGAGATTTTGGAAATGTTACAAAGATAAGAGATAAGAATATATTTTACTTAATTGTTCTATGTCCGTTTTCTTATTTAATGAATAATTTTCTTGTTTGATTTCAATCATTCCTAAAAATAATCTTTTTGTTAAGTTTTCTTCAGTGTGTAAAATCTTAGTTTCTTCAAAGTTCATGTTATGATCATTATCAATAACATGTTCAGTGAGAGCACAAGATTTTTTGTGTAGTCTACAGTCACTCTTATGCCCAGTTAATCTAGATTTCAAAGTTTGACTTGTTTGACCAATGTATTTTTTGTGGCAAGAATTGCAAGGTATACTATATACTACATTTGATTTCATCAATGGGGATTGTTCATCTTTTAATTTGGAATATATATTATTTATGGTGATAACATTTCGTTGTGCAATTTTGATATCTGATTCTTGTTTGAAAACATTCAAAATTTTGGAGGATAACTGACTTATGTAGGGAATTGATCCAAAGGTAATGTTATTGTTGGAAATTGTCAATGAAAGATTATTTTGATCAACTATTTGGGTGGAAGTATTATAAAGTAATTTTTTTAATAATTTAGATGGAAAGGAATTTTCAAGTAGAATATCATATAGCCTTCGTATGTTTTTTTCAATCAGGGAAGGGTGGACTATCTTATTTATTCTGTTTTTCATACCTAATACGAAGTTAATTTTGGTGTTATATGGGTGATGAGATCGATAATTTATGTATTTACCTGAACTAGTTGGTTTTATATACCAATCTAAAATGATTTTATTATCTTCTGTTCTGATCATGTGTGTGTCTAAAAAAGGTACTCTGTTTTCATTTTCTGTTTCTACTGTGAACTGAATATTAGAATCATAAGAGTTGAAAATATGGATCAATTCAGTTATCCCATCATGAGGAACAGAACAAATGATGTCATCAACATACTTCTTTATGAATGGTAATTCAAAAGTTAATTTTGGAATAAAATCATTTGTTCTGTTCCTCATGATGGGATAACTGAATTGATCCATATTTTCAACTCTTATGATTCTAATATTCAGTTCACAGTAGAAACAGAAAATGAAAACAGAGTACCTTTTTTAGACACACACATGATCAGAACAGAAGATAATAAAATCATTTTAGATTGGTATATAAAACCAACTAGTTCAGGTAAATACATAAATTATCGATCTCATCACCCATATAACACCAAAATTAACTTCGTATTAGGTATGAAAAACAGAATAAATAAGATAGTCCACCCTTCCCTGATTGAAAAAAACATACGAAGGCTATATGATATTCTACTTGAAAATTCCTTTCCATCTAAATTATTAAAAAAATTACTTTATAATACTTCCACCCAAATAGTTGATCAAAATAATCTTTCATTGACAATTTCCAACAATAACATTACCTTTGGATCAATTCCCTACATAAGTCAGTTATCCTCCAAAATTTTGAATGTTTTCAAACAAGAATCAGATATCAAAATTGCACAACGAAATGTTATCACCATAAATAATATATATTCCAAATTAAAAGATGAACAATCCCCATTGATGAAATCAAATGTAGTATATAGTATACCTTGCAATTCTTGCCACAAAAAATACATTGGTCAAACAAGTCGAACTTTGAAATCTAGATTAACTGGGCATAAGAGTGACTGTAGACTACACAAAAAATCTTGTGCTCTCACTGAACATGTTATTGATAATGATCATAACATGAACTTTGAAGAAACTAAGATTTTACACACTGAAGAAAACTTAACAAAAAGATTATTTTTAGAAATGATTGAAATCAAACAAGAAAATTATTCATTAAATAAGAAAACGGACATAGAACAATTAAGTAAAATATATTCTTATCTCTTATCTTTGTAACATTTCCAAAATCTCCATGTATAAATCCAATCAAGAAATCATGCTCTCTTAGAAATTCTGTCAGTCAGTGTCCGTCAGCATTCAGTAAGGGATGTATTATTCTATTTTATATATTATGTTGAGTTTATCTATTTAACTCGTTTTACCAGTAAGTTTATACCATTTTTATTTATACATTAGTTATTTGACCATTTATTGTACATTTCAGCCTTGATAAAGATAATAAAAATTATCGAAAGCTTGGTAAAGACTCGGGTAAAGAAGAGTTTTTCTCCAATTGAACGACTGAACACCCGATAAAACTCACCTTCGTATCTATTGACAGTCGAGAACTTCCTACACTATATATATATATATTATTGGTCTTTATTTTTGAAAATCCGACAAGGCGTTGCCAAGTTATACCAGTGATTCATGAAATGCAAACATTTTTTTAGACAAACCCATTATTCATACTACGAAAAATTTCTGGAATCATTCAAGACTGTTGGTAGTCGGTAGCATATTCTATAATATGGAATACTCATCTTCTTCGAGAATTACTTATACAGGACGGTCAGAAATATTATATGATTTTCACGAAATTCAAACTTTCTTCACATCAATTTTTCAAATAGTGCACCCTACAATATGAATTATTTTATAGCCCATTGGTGATTTGATCGCTTATGGTCAATGGTTGTGGAAGAGACATGTGAATTTCATCATCGGAAAATGCAAAAAAAATCATCAAACTACGTATTCTAGTGTAATTAACTACATGAGAGTCCCTACAAGAAACTACCTTCTTTACGAATATCTAGGCACGATAATCTCCAGTAGATGTCTAAAACCGCCCCTGATAATTTCATTCTGAATGTTCAAATCGCCTTCAGTTTACTTGAAGACATGTAATCTATCTATTTGTAATCTGGAGGATTTGCAAAAACGAATGGTAAATGTTTGTCAAAGTATAACACCGCAAATGGTGGAGAACGTCACAAGAAATCATGTAATGAAAAATTTCGAAATGTGCCTTGCAGCAAACGGAAGACAATTCGAACATTTATATTAATATCATCGTCCCTAATTATTCGTCAACTCAGTTTTTTTTCTGTTGAGACTTTGTTTAGGACAGTTCAATGAATAAATAAGTAGTTTACTGCATTTTTTTATTTGCATTTGGTGAAGATGAAATTCATATGTCTCTTTCAAAACCATTGGCCATAAGCAATCAAATCACCAATGGGATATAAAATCATTCATATTGTAGGGTGAAATAATTGAAAACTTGATGTGAAGAAAGATCGAATTTCGTGAAAATCATATAATATTTCTGACCACTCTGTATGACTTTCGAAAAAAATGAGTATTCCATATGATAGAATATGCTACCGACTACCAACAGTCTTGAATGATTCCAGAAATTCTTCGTAGGATGAATAATGGGTTTGTCTGTAAAAATGACTGCATTTCATGAATCACTGGTATAACTTGGCAACGCCTTGTCGGATTTTCGAAAATAAAAAACCAATAATTTGCCTGAAGGAATGAGAGTTCAGATATATTGAAATATATGGGGTGTTCTATTTGAAAAAATTGATGTTCGATTTTGTGAGCCTTTCTTGCGCCCCTCGTATAAAAAATAGTAATTCCTGAAGTTAGCTCTCATAATGCGATATAATGTGAACTTATAATATTTTGAAATTCAACTGTCCCACTGGTCTAGGGACACACTGTATGTATATATATATATATATATATATATATATATATATATATATATATATATATATAATGAGTATAAGAATTTCTCCCATAAATATATGAAGGTGCGTAGCTACTTGAGGAGTAGCCTCGATAGTAGCAGATCTCAACTCTCTTCTCGTATCATGTGTTGAGAATGAGAAATTTATTGACATCTATTCATGACTGAAGAAAAAGTACCTAGTAAATTTAGTTATCATTATCGAATGGGGACGGAAATTTTCAAATAATTAGTGAGTTCATCAATGACCCAACGTACGCCAATCTTAGCCAATTTCCATTTGAATATTCAGGCTTAATTACACGCCGAAATTTATCATACAATTCTACATTATGTTGGAAACTGGTTTAGATTCGCTTTAGAATAGAGGTCGGAATGAAATATTATATTTCCGTAAAAATACAAAGTTTGCCCGTACTATAAAACAACTACAGCTGGTAATCTACCGACTTGTTTATCTGGACTGGAATCATGCAACCGTTTCCAACACACGACGAAATCGACGTCCTTATTACCGCTAAACTGCTCCTAATAAAACGCAAGAACCATTAGAAAAACCGGAAGATCAATTGATTATCGTAATGAAGACGAACCTACCCTTGAGAACGCCGCGTTGCGTGCAGAATTACCAGCTCGCCATCTTTTGTGCGGATAAATGTTGAAATACAATTTGGATTCCAATTTGGCGTCCATGCTGATCGTTTTCTAGATCAGTTCTCGAACATCTTCGCAATAAGCCGCCACAAAGCACTAGATCACAGAAGCATATTCGAAATTCGAACACATCACAGTCGAAAACAAAGTAAACTCGCCACGGCACTCTATCCGTCCGATATTCTAGACAAGAAATCCGCGACCGAAAAGACCGAAAGGCAAGGTTTACGAGGTTATCGTTCTTTGACACATCATACTGTGTACACCCGACTCTTTCAGATATATCCGCAACCCAATTCGATGTGGACACACGGCAAGTTTGTGAGTTGTGGGGCTTTCGGGGCACTGTACCAACGAAACCAAAGCAGTGCTGTAGACGGGAAAGTGTAGTCTACGATGGTAGAGGAATATGGGTGCCAATTGGCAGGGCCGTGCACATGGTGTTTGGCTTTTTGATGCGAATTCGTCATCGGTGACTCGAAGAGGATGAAACAAGATGTATTCAAGCGGGGTGAATTAGTATAATAGTTTGAATTTTTCCTTTGGGCCATGGAAAAATCGAAATAGCTAGGGGATGGTTGGGGTTAGGTCGAATAACTGAAACCAATTTTATTTCGTTGCCGACGTTTCGACTTTTATAAAGTCGTCCTCAGGGCAATACATTTCTGGTTCCCTGGTCTATTGAAATGATTATAAAAGGACATTTACATGAAATGAAAAATTCCCAGTTTTCAATCCTGAAATATACAAAAGTATATTTCTGACTGGTGAGCGGTTCACTGTGTGAGCGAAAGTTGAAAATTGAAAAAACGACATTCGATTCAAGGGGGTCTCCTCGGTTAAGATGGTCATATTCTTTTTATTACTTTATTTCTATTTTTCTCTCTAATGATTTTCCCTGGTCTGAAAAACTTTCCTTTTTTTTTTTTCCTCCTCCCCCTCTCTCTCCCCCTTAAGGAAAAAAAATTATCTTTTTCATATTTTTCTTTTTTTTTCTCTCCCCACAAAAAAAAAAAAATAAAAAAAAAAAAAAATATAAACTCTCTCTCTTTTAATAAAACTCTTTTCCCCCCCCTCTCCCCCCCCTGCCATAAATATAAAATAATATATTTAAAAAAAATAAAAAAAAAAAAATATCCCCCCAATCCTTATTTTTCTTCATTTTCATTTTTCTTATTTTAAATTATACTACTCTAATCTCTTCTTCCTTTTATCTTTCATTGAATTTTCTTTAAAAGCTTTTTTTTATATGATTTTTTTAATAAATTTTTTCTGTACTTTTTTTTATATTTTTTTTTTTAAAAATTTTCTAAAAAAAAAATTATAAAAAATTTTTACATTAAATCTCACCATATAAATTTTCCTCTTTTTTATATTTTTTATTTTTTTTCCCCCTAAAATTCTTTCACTTATATTTTTTCTCATTATTTTTTCCATATCTCTTTTTTTAAATATCTTTTACATAAATATCACACCCACCCTCTCACTCCTTTCTTTCTCTTTTCTTTCTTTTTTCCTCCCCTCTTTTTTATTCTTTTTTTTTTTTTTTTATTTTTTTTTTTTTTTCTTTTATTTTTTTTCTTAAAAAATTTATAACATTAATCTATCCAAACCATCACTCCCCTAACTCTTCTCAATTATTTTTTTTATTCTTTCTTCACTTTCTTTATATAGTTCACTATTTTTTCTTTTCTCTTTCTCCTCTTATTTCTTAAATTCTTCTTCTCTCTTCCACAATCCCTCCCCCCCCCCCCCCACTCCCCCCCCTTTTCTTTCTTTTTTTTTTTTCTTTTTTCTTCCCTTCTTCTCCCTTCTCTTTCTCTTTCTTCTTTTTTTTTCACTTTTCTTTCCTCTCAACATTATGAAATCCCCTTCTTTTTCCTCTCTTTTTCATTTATTTTTATTATATTCTTTCATTATTTTACTTAATAAATTAAAAATTCTTTTATATTCTTATCAAAATTCTCATAACCCCTACCACCTAAGATTGAATTTACATATACTCTTCCTCTTAAATCCTACTGTCTCCCATTCCTTTTTCTTACATCTCCTATCTCTATTTTTTTATACGATTTTAATGTGTCTTTTTCTTTTTTATTAAAATCAATTAATTTATTATCTATAATTATTACTCAAATATATAAATACAAATTAAACTCTCCCTCTCTTTCCTTTACTTTTCCCCTTTTTTTTCCACATTCCCTTTTATCTTCTTTTTTAGTTTATGCTTTTATGTTTTTTTACGCTTTTTACTTTATATATATAATTCAAAAAAAATATTTTCCCTTCCTTTTTTTCCTCCATTCTTTTTCTTTCTTCTTTCTTCTTCCTTTTCTTTTTCTTTTTCTTTTTCTTTTTTTCTTTATCTTTACTTTCTTCCCCCTCTTGTATTTCTTTCATCTTCCTAACACTCTTTTTTCCTCCCCTTTCCTTTTTACCAATCCCTTCCTTCCCTTCCTCTTTTCTTCTTTCTTTTCTATTCCTTTTCTCTAATTTTTATTATCTTTTATTCTCCCCCCTCTCTTTTAATTATCTGTTTGATAAAGAAAAAGTCTCGGTTGGGTTGGGTGAAATGTCTTTCTTTTGTATTTTCTTTTCTATTGTATTAAAATTCTTTTATTTATCTTATTATACTGATCTTTTTTGACTCTCTTCTTTCTTCTTTTTTTTAAATTATAATTTTTATAATAAAAAAAAAAAATTTTTCTTATCGAGTTCTCCCCTTTTCTTTCCCATCCCTTCTTTTAATACCCCCTTTTTTCCTTTCCCCTCTCTTTTCTTTTCCTTTTTCCTCCTCTCTGCCCTATTCTTCCTTCCCCCCTTCTTCTCTCTCTTCCTCCCCCCTCTCCCCCCCCCTGCTTTTTCTCCCCCGCGTCCCTAAAAAGTTCAGACCTGGGTAATATCATTCGAGGGTCAAATCGAAATTTCGTGATTAAGGGCATTTCGACCATCTTAACCGAGGAGACCCTTTAAATCTTGAACATTTCCGAAAAATTTAATAGAATCCGTAATATTTTTTTCAAGCGACGAACTTCGAAAAAAAACTCATGGTAGTAGGTACTCTTGTTTCCCATTATGAATGTTAACGTCATCAATTTTTAGTGTATATGCGAAGTTGTTATTCTGGGAGTTTATCCATTGGTTTGTCGGTATTGAGTTTCGACGTTTCGCCAACATCTCAGTTGGCATTTTCAAGAATGTTACTGCTCCTACTTGGCGCTAACAACTCTTCGAAAAACTCCTGCCAGTTATTAAATTCAAATTTAAATTTGAATGAATACTATGAGTTGCTACAAGTGCCTCTGCATATAATAGTTACTGAACTATTTTACTATTGCCTGCTTTGTTGCAAAACATATCTTGAATAATTCCAGCTGGTATTTTCTAGATATTATCAGATTTTTGAATCAGTTTCAAAATTCTGTAATAGCGGAGGAATATTTTTGATAGATCAGCCAATGACGAATCGAAATATCCCACCAAATCTAATGGAAAAAAAACTTGTTTGGAACGACGTAATAGTTCTACCCTATAAATTACTTATGGAAAACTCTGAACGGGTCAGAGTTTCTCTAGATATTGAATCTTCTCATACCAACATGTGCTCCACATTTTTAGAGACGGCCGATACTCTCGAATCGATCAAAACGGTAGATCATCAAACCAAACCCAAAATCAACAAGCCTTGGTTTGATTCAGTGTCTACCGATCAAAAAAAAGTCACTCACGCACTCAAACTGTGCAGAAAAAAAAATCTCCCCTCCAAGTGAGGCACAATACCTCGAGAGCAAAAAGAAATCCAAAACTCTAACAAAAATGAATTACCACTCCCAAATATTAATTAAACTATCTAACCTAAAAAATCCTCCTAAATTTTGGAAAACCATACGACGATTTCGCAGCAACCCTAGCCATAAAAATCTGTCAATGGATGTCTGGCAACCTTTCTTCGATGGTATTTACCCTTCGAAAATAATTGAAAACTGTTCTCGGCATCCTGAACTTGATAACGCAATCACATCCCAAGAAGTTTACTACGCTCTCAACAAATGTAAGAACAATTATTCGCCTTGGTCGAATGGCATCACGTACGAATTCATGAAAAATCTACCGCAAAAAATTGGATCCTTTACCTAACCTGTCTTTTCAACAAAATCCTAGAATATGGCGGAGTCCCTGAGGAATGGGGAGAAATTGTATTCACCATGATATATAAAAAATCGATCCTACTAACTATAGAAACCTTGCTTTAATCAACTGCACTGCATAATTATTTTTTTCTATTTTGCGCAACAGACTGGTTACGTGGTCAGAAGATTCTATGATACTCCCTGAATGTCAGGCTGGGTTCTGACCGGGACGTGGCTGCATTGGCAACGTTTATACCCTGACCTCTATCATTCATATTCGTCACAGAAAAAGAAAAGTATTCGCCACCTTCGTAGATTTCAAGCGAGCTTTCGACTCCATAGACCACAGGCTGCTGTGGCAAAAATTATCCCGGATCGGCGTCAGCTCAAGAATCATAAGGGCTATTAGAAAGCTTTACGAAAACACATCCTTCAAGGTTAAAGCTGAAGATGAACTGACATCAGGGGTACTTCAGGGGGAGTCGCTGAGCCCACTCCTCGTCGTTTTCTTCATTGCAGACATAAAAAAGTTTTTCCTGGAACGAGGGGTACAAGGCCTGAATATTGATGATAGAAATGATCACGTTCTGCTTCTTCTGTATGCCGATGACTTAGTTATACTCGCTCACTCAGAAGTACAAATTGGAAGAAAACTATGCATTCTTGAACAGTACACCACAGCGAATAAACTTATTGGTAACTCTGGCAAAACCAAGGTAATGTCATTCTCCAGGGAGGGATTCTGCAGAAATAACCACAAATTTTATAATGACAACTTGGTCATCCCGGTCGTCAATAAATATGTGTACCTGGGGGTAACTTTCACACCATTCTCTTTATTTCTGTCGTAAGGCAAAACAAGCAATTGGAGCTATTCTTTCCATTATGGCCTCGTCCAAAATGGATTCTTGGTATCCTCGAGTTAAACTTTTTGAATCGCTAGCACTCAGTACTATGAATAACTGTATCCCCGTTTGGGGGCCTAGATACCATAAAATCCTCGAGATAGTCCAGCTTAGGTTTTTCAAAAGAGTCTTACTTCTACCGACGAACACTCCGGCTTATATAGTCCGATTGGAAACGGTATAATATCTTCAAAATAACCTCGAACTGGATTCTAAAAGTCCTTTCAATGGACGCCGGAAGATATCCTAGACTCTGTTTCAACCGCCAGATGCAACTGTCGGATTGTGGTAAGAGATTTAAATGGGCCCTCACCGTCATAAAACAATTCAAATTCATCAACCATGGAACCTGCTGGGATAACATATCCTACTCATATCTACACGCGAATAAACACTTCCTCCTGACCAGGATTTACGAAAAAAAACACCAAAGAGATATTGATTTGATGGGTCGTAGCTCCTTTCTTATACACTGCAAAGCGCTGAACGTATCCAGGTATCCTTCCTCCTACCTACATCTGAGGCTCCCTATACAGGTCACTCGCACTGTTGCTCAATTACGAGTATCCAATACATTTAGGTTGTACTTCACTTATAATGGATCAACACACAAAATTGATCCCACCGAGAAATGTATAATATGCAACCAAAATAAGTTGTCAACTCTGCACAACATTCTCTTTGATTGTCCGATATATAGTACAATGAAACCGCATCTGTTCGGGGGTTTGAAGGATGTTGATTCCCTGATTCAAACATTGAATAACGTCAGTAAGGATGAGGCAAAAGTAATTTCAACTTTTATTTGGAATATACTCAAACTGCGATCATTTGTAATTCAAAATAGTTAATTTTTGTTCCTTTGCCAACATACAAATGTCAAACCCTTGCAGTAGAAATGTATTTTTCTGATATGCAATAAAATTATTATTACTATTATAATGTATTATGGTTCTCTTCTGTCACCTCTTAACTGACTTTTTGGGACAACGTCTTAGTTCATGACAACGGTCCTTGTTACATGAATGTTTCTTTGCAAATCTGACCCAAATTATGATTGAGCAGCTTACGGAATCTTGATATTTAGGAAGAGAAAAAGGCGTGATATCATCGAGACATCAGCACACATAGATTAAAAATAATAATTTACATTTTCTCTCGGTGGGCAAAATTGAATGATGCAATTTGAAATCATGTAATTTCCTCATGCAATTATCGGTGTAGGCTAGAAGAAATCTGCCTATCTACAGTTGATAGATTCCATATACATCCGTGAATATCTGTTGTGCTGTATGACTCATTCTGAAAGTTTGTGAGCTGAGATATGAATATATGCCCTTAAATACTATCTTCATTAAACGATGAGTTTTGGAACCTTCGGTGTGAAAGTTGAAACTTTTCCTAGAGATCAATTACCCTAACACCAAACTGATAGTAGTATCAATTTTCTTCTCCTGAAGATGCTAACCTTGTTAGCGAAACGCGCGTTATCGGTTTGATGTTAGGGTAATTGATCTCTAGGGAAAGTTTCAACTATCTTTATTTTTCATAAACCATTCAAGCGAATGGTTATTTCTTGCGAGTACTATGCTTTTTCTTTGGCTTCACTGGGTGTTCAATGTGTGTTATTTTGGAAATATTTTTTTTCGGAACGAAACGGAGAAATTTCACAAAATTGTATATTCAATTTCACAAAACTTATTCAAATCCAAACAGTTCAGATATCAACCCTTGTTCTCGATATGAAACAACTATTGCCAGAATCTCCTAATGGGGAGATTGATATCTTTCTATGCCTTCAATTCAAATAATTGTTCATAAAAAGAAAGCCAGACAACAGCTGTTGGAAAATCATCGGAAAATGGCTTATCAGCTACGGAAGTAACGACACGAATATCAGAAAACTATTGATATTCTTGGCTCAGTTCAACTCTCGATGTTCTAAATCCTAGTATCGACAGTGCGAGGCAGCTCGCCGCGAATGCCTCGTGGCGAATGCTCGGCTTTGCCTCGGACTGTGGATACCGGGGTTGCTCGCCTCACATTGCGCGACTCGAACGCCTCATAGCGAGCAACCCCGGTATCCACAGCACAGAACACCCTAACTAAGTAAGGGTGTTCTGAACACCCTAACTAAGTTAGGGTGTTCTGTCTCCACAGTCCGAGGCAAAGCCGAGCATTCGCCACGAGGCATTCGCGGCGAGCTGCCTCGCACTGTCGGATACTAGGCTTAAATATGTTCTTTCAATGTTTTTGGAGAAACATGAATTGTTTCAAAAATTTTACAGAAGAGAAATCTTTTATGGGTTCTCATTCTTTGAATTATATTAGGTTGATCGATTTGTAGTAAGGGAAACACTTCAAGTAGGAACATTGTTTAACGCCTAATTTTCTAGGGTTGCCTTTCGTGGGTATTTTTTATTCCTCAATTATTGGGATACTGATATTTTTCAATTTAAATTCATTATGAAACTTTTTTGATGAATTCATTATCATTATCGATTATATTATATTATTATTTATTATATTGTTGTCCGCTGATTTGACGATATTTTGTTGAAAACTGCTATAATTTTGAATTGGAACCTTCATCAGGTCGTTTGAGTAGTGAACTGATTTAGCATTGGGGAAGTTTCAAACCAAATGTTTTTTTATATTGTGGGGAAATATCCTAGGAATATTCCATCTTATTATATTAAGTTATATATGTTTGGTGAACAAATTGGGTAAGAAAAAGTGACTTCTATTTTTGTGTGCAATATAGAGAGGGAAGTAGTTATTTTATTAATGTTTCCTGGGATGAAGATAGGTGCCCTAAAATGAATGAAAGTGAAAAAGCTTTGAATTTTTACAATATCTGTTCCAATTCTTTCATTTGTTCTATACGTTACTGCAATATTATAAAAAAAGGGGCTATTTCGACATTTATGTATTGTATTTTTTGCGAATTCGTAGATTCAATTGATGAATTAGTCACGCTAGTGTTGCATATTCACACTACTCACGAAAACCTTTGAATCTTATGGGAAATTTCCAAAAAAGCTTGAAAAATGAATCAAACTAGCTTCCGAAATGTCACCAAGTGAAAGTAAAGGCATTTTTCAATATATTTTTCAATTCAATCTCCATATTCGTGAAAATGCGATATGTAAGTGACAGATAGTAAGTCGATTTTGCTTTTTTATAATATTGCAGTTACTTATCAAGGCAAATATATCAATTTGCCCTAAAAACAGATAACATATGAATTTAGAGCCCCTTAATTTTCTTGAAAGAGGGAAATTTTTGACGTTGCTTTTCGACAGTTTCTTCTTCATTGCATTCGAAAGGACAAGTTTCAAAAAGTTCTGCGAATCATAAACAAATGCAGATATTTTTCAAGGTTGGAACGGAGCTGGAAAACTATTAATTCTCGTGTGACCCACTGACTGATACGACCGTTTCTTGACCCAAATTATCATTGATCAGGCAACGGAAACGTGACATTTAGAGGAA
Source organism: Zygogramma bicolorata (assembly GCA_032362365.1). Classification (NCBI taxonomy): domain Eukaryota; kingdom Metazoa; phylum Arthropoda; class Insecta; order Coleoptera; family Chrysomelidae; genus Zygogramma; species Zygogramma bicolorata. The sequence goes on from JAVJAQ010000764.1 coordinate 41,383, forward strand.
GGGAAGAGCAATCCGAGAGCTACCCACTTTACATGAAACAGAGTGACAGTATAATCACGCGACATACGGAACCATCGAAATCGTCAACAGCGACGCTCACCAGATTGTCAGACGCCCTCCTGGAATCGCATTTTTCCGGGTCCTCGTCGTCGTTGTCTCTGCTCTCGGCCTGCCCCATGGCCCCCAGGGTCGGCGGGCCGGGGCCGCGCGTATGCAACCACCGTCACTTCGTCGGCCTTGCGAAACCGATGCGAACTGGGGCCCGCCACAGCTGGCAGCCGGGGCTTTCGCGCCGTCTCTCCGGCAACGGGGTGACGCAGGCGAAAGGGCGCCGACGTGGCGTTCGTGCAGGGGCGGATTGCTCGCTGGGCGTCGTTATTATGCCGGCGGTAACGAAAGAAAAATTTTTATGTTGGACAGACGCAGAAAAATTCAGAATCAAGTATTAAAGACCATAGAGGTTTTCTACGGATAATTTGTAGCACAAATCTAGTGGTAGCTCGCTCAATATTCGGTTACACTGTGCAACGAAATTGGAATAAGAAGTTGTGGAATTTACGTAATTCTGTTTCCTCTACAAAACATACTACCGAAATTTCTGGCAATCGTTACTATTTTCGTAGATAGATGTTCATTTTGATGTGGAACTTCACAATTTGTAATATCAAATGTCTGTTATTGACAACACACAGAAGTTGTCTTTTCAATCATAATACCACCCAAGCCCTCATTTACTTGTCTCCAATATATTCAAGAAAAAAATCATTGTTTCAGAAAATTCACCCCACTTTTAGAACAACAATTTTTTTAGAACAATTTTCTAAAACATTGAAATTGAAAAACTCAAATATTTTATATGATAATTAATTTCAAAGAGCTGGCGAAAATCTAGGACAGCCGACAAGGAACGAACAACGTCAATCAGGCTGCCACCATCACGAATAAAAAATTCCTAAATATTTGGTACTATGATATTCCAAAATAATTTTTACGTTCTGAATGGGAGTGAATTTTCTGAAACAATATTACTTTTTCTGCTTTAAAATGTTGAAAACAAGTAAATACAAACAAATTTTGTCTTTCAAATAAGAGAAATTTGAAAAACGTTGAAGTTTTATAATGAAATGGACCTGTACCTTCGGAAATAGTCGTAAACGACAAAAATTTCGGTTGGATTTTTTAAAGGAAACCGAATTACAAGTTTCACAAATTTTTGTTTCAAAATTCGATGCTCATTGTAATCGAAGATTCTCATGTAGCTCTATACCACAGTAAGTTATAGACAGATATTCGCCAAAAAATTATTACTATCCAGTTGAATACCGCAAAGATCTTGGAAAACTGGTTAATTCTGTTCCATACCCCCAAATCAATGCAAAGCATAGCACACAGTGCGAAAAATAACAAGAAATATTTCATAGAAATCAACTAATGATTCGCCAGGCGTTAAATCCTATGGAAGTCACGTTTTCTTACTCATTGTGTATACCAAACACACCTACCGGGGTTGTGTGTTTGATTGACTTTTTGTTGTTACCGTTCGAAAACTGTTAGGAGCATGCGCAATAACGAAAACTTTAGTATCTGGGTAGTTATGAATCGGCTCAGAAAAATACTCTTACTATGAAACTAGTTAGTAGATTCCGAACTTCTGTTCGCACATGCGTAATAGATGTGTACTTTTCGCTTGTTGCCAATGGTAACTCTGTTGTTTTGATCTTAAGGCTGAGTGTGAAGCCAATTATACGAATTATTTCCGTTTCAATATTACAAGTGAAATAGGTAAGACGTCTCAGAGCACTTCGGCTTCCAAGACAATTAGCCGACCCTTACCCGCACAAGGCTCTGCCTTCTGGGTGCACTCAAAAGAGTATAGGGTTAGTCTAAATTAATCTCTACACGTTGAAAGCATCTTCAGAAAGGAGGGTTATTTTTAGTAACATTTGTTGTTGCGACGTTAACTGCTTATTTGCATGTGTATTCAACTCAGATTTGGTTGATATATTACCGGCTTGTTTTCTGTTTTGACTATGCATCTACCTTGCAAGAAAGATTAGTCATTGCCGTAGACTCTTGCTGAAAATTTCTTCTGGTCGTTTATTTAAATTTCTGAAAACTAGTGTCGGTCAGATATAACTTTATCTGCCATGTGCGTGGCAAGTCTGGATGTCTTTTCAAGGATCACTGGATTCATTTCCCATCCTTGTGAAACAAAAGAGAGATTTCGATTCGGAATACAACAGATACTTGGAGAACTGGAATTGAGCCTTTCTCACATTTCAACAACTCAAGTCTTATTTTACCTAGGCAGTTAGTTAATTACCTGTAAGAGAACTTCTATTAGCCTGTCAAATATACTACACCACTGAAAGTATAGCCGCATGTGTTTAACTTTCATCTCCAGTGCAAAGTGAAAAAGTAGTTATCAACCAGCGACTCGAAAGTCGTTATCAGCTGACATTTTCCAAATCTTTTCCTATTTGGGAGACATGGATTCCACATGAATTTGAAACTTAATCGTATACATTATCAATGGTTAGGCCGAAAAAATCATCTTCATCAAACATGTGTTTCGCAGAACATAGAAATGGTTATTTTCAAGGTAATAAAAAAAGACAAAATAAGTCACTCCAGTATGTCTTGTTGTTTCATTATCGGTTTCTGCTACTGTTTGGGCTAGTGCTACACTGGAATATATTCCATCCCCTGTACCTGTTCGAGGGGTTAGGTAACCCTTGCCATTCTGTGCCATTTTCCAGTATCAGGAATTTCTGTAAATAACGAATTGGTGAAGACAAAGACGTATTTTCCATTCAATGTCAACGACAGAGAAAGTTTCGTAATCGTTAATATTAATGCTGCTGTTCGAAGCAGATTTCAGATTATGGTGGGAGTTTTTTTCTTGTATAATATGATAAATAAGGGGAAAGAAATGGAAATTAGTCTGAATCGAAAGTGCTTAAAAATTCTGAGTGTTAGTTTATACAGGAAGCACGATTTTTGAAACCCATTTTCGGAATGACATGGGTGATGACTATATTTGAAGTTTGAATATTATAAAATTGAGGCTATATGAAAAGGTATTCAGTAACTAAATTTATCTCAAGGAATAAAAAAATTATTTGTATCAGAAGAATTACTTTTTCACAACTTGAAAAAATGTTTTCATTACCAATGTGATTTTGAACAGTTAATATTTTCCCACGGTCGGTATAAGGTGCTTGGAAAGTTCATTAAAACGATAATTTGTATGTTTTCGAACAACATCTATATCCAAATATGACTTTTCAGTGAAAGTCACTATCTTTCTGTAACATATGAGTATAAAAATATCTATCCACACCTAATATTTTGCAAATTTCCTTCGTCACCGTGGAGTATCAACAGTCGTAGAAAAAGTGTAGCATGCAACTTTTCCGGATAACTCATTGTAAATGAGTAACATTTCGTGCTAGTCCCATACTATATCATCAGTGGAATACACAATCCAGAATTTATTATCTATTGAGCATGTTGCTGATGAAGAAGAGAGATCTTCTTGAATATCAATTCAAAGGGCTGATGAGAGATTTAGCAAAAAACGTATCCAAGTAGTTATATCTCTTTGTTGCATTGTCTGCAGCTAACATCGCCGTTTTACAATCGGAATTTGTTCAGGCACTATCCCTGTTAGGAACACTGTTAGATTCCTGTCTTTTCCCTTGATATTTATGAAAGTTCTTCCGTCAGCACTACTAAGTAGGAAAGTTTTCCAAAAAAATCTGCTTTTCTCTTACCCTTCTTGTGTGTTTGCGTATGTACTGAATACGTGAATCCATTTCAAGACGTTCTAAAACATATGTAGTATACATATAGATATAGAAGGTAATTGGACGGCGTTATGCAGAAAGCTACCAACCCACAATAGTAACGAACTGAGATAATCAGCTCTAAAGTTTTAATCGATTCAAAAAATCTGTAGGTCGTTTAGCTACTACTTTGTAACTTTGTCTTTCTCAATTTCATTCGCCTGCGTAGAAGTTTGAAATTTTTCAACAGTCCAATCAAATTCTCTCACCATCCGGTCTGTGTGGCCAAGGTCTGAGGCGCGGTCCTTATATTCAATTTGGCTATTTCACTGCTCGTTCGATTCGCGGTCGGCTTGGTGCTATAGGCAATTGTCAGTTGCCAAGATCCCAATCGTAGTAGGTGGGATATCTGGATGATGACGAATGATGGCAACAAATACATCCTCGTTGCCATGGATTATTTCAGTAAATGGGTTGAAGCTCACTCCTTGCCCAATCAAGAAGTATCCACAGTTGCAAGAGCCTTGGTGGACAACATGTTCACAAGGCTCGGAGTGCCAATGGAGCTACATTCCGATCTAGGAAGAAATTTCGAATCTAATTTATTCGGGAAAGTTCGTGAATTGATGGAAATTAGCAAGACCAGAACAACTGCCCTCCACCCACAGTCTGATGGCATGGTCGAGAGGTTCAACAGAACTATGGAAGAAAATCTTTCCAAAGTAGTAGAAGAGCATCAAAAAGACTGGGATCGACATCTTCAACTATTCTTAATGGCTTACCGGGCAGCTGTGCACGATTCGACAAAGCTCACTCCAGCCAGTATCATCTTCGGGAGAGATCTCCGTTTACCCTGTGACTTGGTGTTCGGATCCCCGAGTACTGAGGAAAAAGAGGTACAGAATTATGCAGATGAACTGCGAGACAGCCTGATAAGGATTCACGAAATTGCGAGGAGAAGATTGAAGATTACTAGTGACAGGATGAAGGCTCGATACGATCCCAAGGCAAATACTGGTGGATTCAAAGAAGGAGATCGAGTGTGGCTGTATAACCCTAGTCGTGGAAAAGGAGTTTCTCCCAAACTAACACCATGCTGGGAAGGACCCTATTCGATAGTCAAGAGAATAAATGACGTGGTGTACAGGATTCAATGTAGCCCCAGAGCAAAAATGAAGGTTGTTCACCTAGAAAGACTAAAACGTTACAATGGCGATAATGACGTATTGTTTGATCGGGACGATCAAAATTGAGAGGGAGATAATATTACGAAATGTCCTGTTACCAGCCTGCCGCCCATGGATGCAAATTGGTGTGACGGTTCGAGGGGAGATTGTACCTGCGTGATCGCGGCTCACCAAGAATATTCGATTATCGGGATTTGCCTGGAGAATTCTCCACTGTGTGAGCAGCTATATAAACGGGAGCCGCTCACTGCGACGACAGAGTCTCTATTAGAGAGAGTTCATCAGAGCGTTCAGTACAGAGCGTTGGATAGTTAGCGGAGCAGTTTAAGTGATGGTAGTATATTGTGTTGTGATGAAGAGTTGTAATAAAAGAAGTGAAATGTTGTTTGGAGTTTTAATCAACGAACCCAGGGATAAATCGTAACAATATTTTCAGAAGTTTGTTGAAATACCCATCTAGGAATTCAGGGTTCGTATGTATGTATATTCCTGACAACCATGATAAAAAAAATTGTTTCACCATTGCCTTAATTTCTGAGTTCTATCCTAATTATAGATTCCATGGTTTTTGACGCAGAATCTTCGGACATATCAGTACGGGGTACACGAAACCAATTGGGTCAAAGAGACGATTCGCAGCTGACAAAGTGGTTCTCTTTGTGATCATAGTGAAATTCATACTCTTGAATCCTTCTAAACAGATCTGTAGAGTGCCCAGTTTTCTATTCCACAAAAGACCAAGCACTGACGTCGTGGAGCGATAAGTTTCATAACTTTTACTTGGGAGGGGGTATTTCTATCCTCTCAGGTCAAATTTGTCCTTTGCGATGATATCTGTCGCTTGCTGCATAAACCATGCATAAACTGATTGATTCAACTCTTTTTCACTTCCATCACTAGTGTCAGAGTTGTCAACGTAAAAACTTTCAGTCAACGTGTTTACTATTGAGTTCTTAGATGATTTTTCGGTATTTTCCTCTTGTCTTGCTCCTAGTAGACAATCATCAGATAGGTGTTCTTTCTTACAGATTTGTCTTTCCTCTTATTTAGTAGGTCAAATCCGGACAAATCCTCATGCTGCCAAACTGATCCGTCGTTCTTCGCTTTCTACCTCTCGAAAATTGCTATCTCTTTGCCAAACACGTAATGTTTCTTCAGGAAGGCATGATTCCGCTAATAGATACAGCACTACTGTGCATTTTTTGAAAGTTAGGACTCCTAGGGTTTCTGATGCTCGTAGTTGAGATTTTAGCTGGTCATATAATGTGGTCGAGCTAAATTTTTTGGTGATATTTTTCAATTTCGAACATGAACCTCTACTAGAAGGTCATCACTCAAAAATCGTGATTTGAGGCTCTATACAGCTTTATCATAATTTTCCCTCGTTGACAGTACTTTGTTGCTGAGACATTTTTGGTGAAAAAAAAACGTATAACAGTTTTCATAAGTTATCACATTGTTTACCCTTTTAAGTTGCTTCTGAGTTTTGAAAATGAGTTCCAGCGAAGATGACATGCTAAAAAATTTCGCTGAAGAAACAAAATTGATTTCATTGCATCTTCCTGAAAAATGAAAGGTAAAAAAATCTTGGTTACTGAAAAACTTGAAGAAAAAGTTCTGATCCCGGGAAAGAAATATGTTGTCCTCCCTCCTTTGAGGGTCGAAAAAGAAGATTTCCAGTGTTAGTGTAAAAAATATATTTTTCTCCATATAGGAAAGCCACTACTGACTTTCGAATCGATGATTCCAGTTGATTGCGAATTTCGAAAAAATAGATTGGAAGAGCTATAAAGAAAAGAAGGGCTACTATTTCCAAGTATGTATGTCCCACACTAAACTGATAATGGGCTCGAAGGTAATTTTACTGGAAGAGATGAACACCTCGCTTTGCTTACATTTCAATCATATGACCCGAACGCCGAAAGCGTAAATATTTGTTGAAGTTCCACCGCAGTGTACGTTTTTTATTAGCGACAAGGTAGTCGTACGTGCGAAACGAATTAAAGTGAGTTGGAAAAATGGTGCGCGCCTGGTTCATCGACGAAGACCCGAAAAATCCGTCAGAGGAACATCACAGGATACCGCCGAAGTTCATCGGTTTGGAGGAGATTTATAAAACGACGGGAGTGGAGTACTTCCAGGTAAGCAAATAATGGTAGACGGCTCGTCAACTGAGACATCACGAGATCTAGAGGAAAGTTGTCGAGTCTAACAGTTCTACAGTTCGACAGACAGTTTAATAATATAATGTGTATTTTCTTCACATGCAGCTCCTTGCAGAAATTTGCAATGGAAGTTATACCATGAAAAATACTTTTCACAGTTGAAATGAACACACCCTTGTAGGTTTGTGATTTTCTGGAGTAGAACCACTGACTCTTTCTCAAGTGATTGAATCTTGAAAATTCAAATAATTTAGTCTGCGCAAATTTTGACCACATATTTTCATTTGAGGAATCATTCATCAGTTCCTGTTTGAAGAACTCATGATATGAAGAAAAAACCAGCTCAGATAAACTGGCGTTCAATGCCAAACTGAACCAAAACATTCTCATACTTGACGAGGAAGCAGAACTTGATATTTTGGACTCTCCAGATTAAATGTTTTTTATGAACAGATTTCCAAAAGAAAATTTCGTATCCATTACAGCTTGATTTTCTTCCCACTCGCATTGAAGTGGAACAATAAGAAAAGTAAAGATTTTGACACCATACTTCCTCATTAGAGATTTTTCCAAAAACTAGGTCAACATGCAACTCAAAATTGTAATTTCGAATTCTTTTTCCTCATCTTCAGGCTCACGTGAAATGGAAACGAACATTACGTGTTGAGTTCAGGGAACATCAAGGAAATCAAAACCAACAAACAGATATTGTAAATGTTTGTATCTATGTATAGCCGTGCTTTGTCAATGGTAATTGTTCTCTCCAGACAATAATGCTTGGTTCATAGACCACACTTTTTTTTTACCTTATATTTTACTTTTACTCTGAGAAAGTTCGCACAATGCAAATCAATCGAAGCGTTTATACATTTTTACTTGAACATTTTGTGTATGAACGCCTCAATTGATTGATATTGTGGGGACTTTCTTAGAGTAAAAGTAAAATATAAGGTAAAAGAAAAAGTGTGGTCTATGAATCAAGCATAAGTATATTTGATTTGACTGCCCAATGTTTTTGAAGGTTGTGAGCCTCACCAATACTTATCCTTTGGCAAGGAATCCCAAAGATTTAGAAGAGAAAATTGACAACTCGATATTGCTGCGATATTACCACAATGCTGATCTTACACTCTTATCCTCAATTATTGAATATCATTTCTTCAATACCATTCTTTACCGAAACTTGCAAACCTACAGATGTCTTCATTTCTTTATTTATGATAAGAATGAGACGATGTTCTTGTTGTAGAAACATCGTTCGAATGCAAATACCGTTTCGAAAATACACTCACGGGTGCGATAGGTATTTATATTTACCTCGCTTTCGAAGTGGATTTCATTAGTTTTCAGGTACATAATACTTTTTCAGATCGACCCATCCAACTATAAATTGGATGGTACTTTGAGGAAACTGTTAGAAGAAAGAGATAACCGGGGCGAGCAAATTTTGGAAAATTTGGACACGAACGACTTGCATGCAATGTACACCGAACATTTCCACACTTACGATGAGTTCAGATTGGCATTAGAAGGGTGTGGCTACTACGATATTCGTGATAAATTTGATGAGTGGATACGGATTGAACTCCTACCTGGAGATCTGATAGTTATTCCAGGAGGATGTTACCATCGATTCACAGTAGATAAACAGGTATGATTGCGAAAAACGATTATCATTGATTATTTTGGTTTACATGCATTTCAGTCGGTACCTGAAATTGGGATGATTCCTCTGTTTCAAATATTTTTTCCGCAAATCGCTGAGAAATTTTGATTTCCAGACAAAATTTCTCAAAGAAAAAATCAAGATTCCCCTACTGTAGGCAATTATATTTCCTTCTACATAAATATTGAAAACAGTTTCCATAGTAACCCAAGTAATTTTATTAAGAATTTCAAAGCACCATTTATTTGTGAATTAAATTATTCGCGATTTTTTCGAAATTAATTAATATCTGTCGAATTCTAAACGATTTGCGGAAAAATATTATGTTTACCTCTTAGGAAAAGCCACACTCCTGTACTCTGTGTTGCTATTTCTTCTTCTTCACAGTCTTACAGGAGTGTTAGGCTTTTCCTGCCTGGTAAACAATGGAGAACAGTAGAGTTAGAAGAGGCCTGTTTCAATTTATTTCAGTCCAAAACACAAATCTTGCGAACAAAAATGTAATTTCAATGGTGTACACAAATAGATCCCGTGCATCTGAAACATATCAAGCACAAAAAATATAGAAATGCTGAAGATTCCCCTTCTTTTCGAGATCGCTTTCAAAACTGGAATATTGTATTTTGAAAAATGAGCCAATGAATGAATTAGAGCGGGCGCTGCGAAACATTCCGTTTGAAAAAACCGATGACCTCATTCTGATTGATGATTTGAGTAGAGGAAGACTTGATGAATAATAATTTGGAAGTTGCCGGAAGGAATTATGGTCCAGTTTTTTTTTCGGCCCTATAATAGGAGTTTTCGATTCCATCGCTGTAGTTGTTGAAAAAAAATGTTGTTTAGAATGCAAAAACCATTGACCGCTATTTCTCGACTGGAATGTTTTTGCAAGATCCTTCCAAACCTGGAACTGGAAGTTGCCAGAGAAGCCCGTTGTCAGTTTTATTATAAATCTTCTTCCCAGCGTCACATACCTTCTCTAGAGTTTTGGAGCGGGCCGCGCTTTTCTCAACAGTTTTTCTGACTTCAGTTATAGCTGAACTTCATCCATTATTATAACAGATACATTTTCCAATATTTAAAATAGCAGTGCTTCGAATTTTGTGATAACTTTCTTTAAAGTGAATAAATATCGCTACAATTATTAGATTAAAAAAAAGGCGAACGAAAAATCATGCTGAACTGGTGAATGAACCGAAAGAAACTATTCAAATGCAGCAAGACGACGCAAAGACGAAATTTCAGACAAATTTGAAACGTTGTTTGATCCGAATGCTGATGAAGAACACTTCTCGTGGTATAAAAGTTGCATGGCCAGCTATATCAGCGAAGAAAAAATTCGTCGTCGTCACTACATAGGGAGCTGGAAGAAAGAGCTTCATGAACAACACAGGGCGTAGCTGGATCATCAACTGACCTGTAAATCAAAAAGAAGCAAAAGCGATTCGTCGAGTGACTCATGATGTTCCATTTGTGGTATACGACGAAAACCAAAATAAAAAAAAGTCATCTTTCAACTGAAATTCAGCAGCTTTGCTGTTTTTCAATACGTTGATAATACTATGAAATTTTACAAAAATTTGTTATACGAAACACCGGAAGATTTGTTTGCAGAAACTTCCAATATCATACGTCGTGTTAAAGAAATTACGTTTCATTACCAATATTTTCTAGTAACGAAAGAGGTCGAGCAACAACAAATATCACAAAAACAGTTACTGGCTGCTTTTGACAGATTAATGGCGGATATAAAAGACGCTGTTTCGACGACCGCTTTTGAATTGACCTACTTGGCTCAACGCATTACTGTACTCGCTGAAGTAGAGGGTGTAGTTCTAATCGTGATCTCAAAGTGATGCAGATCGATAAATTTGGTGACGAGGTTTTATTCTCATATCTTACTGAGAGGAAGCAATCTTCTTTGGTTTTCATGGCAGGAAGTTCATTAAGGAAATAGCTGAACGTGTACGTCGACTAGACTGTAGCACAAGCGTCATGTGTGTTAAAGAATTACGGAAGGAACTATCCACCACTGAACTTATACCAGAGGAAAAGTTGTGTGATGAAATTCTTATAGAAGATGCCGCGAAGAAGTGCACATTCACGCCGAAATGGAAGACTTTCATACAAGCCTCATTAAGCAGTCAAAATCTAAAATTGTCAGGCAATACACTCCATGACGCATTAGCGGTGTTCAGTGATATATATCAGTGTAACAAACAGAAAGACGCCGCAACATACAGCTCTAGCCGAATTCATTCACCACCTACCTAACTAAATCGAAACATATGTTTGTTGAAAAATCTTAGACACTGTGACAATGACTTTCAAGGGGACATTAAGTGGCGAAGATTCTATGACCGTTACAATCATGATAGTTAATCAACGAAAGAATGATGAAAAGAATACCTCACGGGCATGGCCTAGCTCTCCATGTTGACTAGTCATTCGATATCTGAAGCTAAGCAGCAGGAAAAGACCGCGTCGAAAGCTCATAAAACTGCAGCAAATTATTATATCATAGCTCGCAGGCAATATATCAATGAACACAAGATATATTGAGGAATTGCTGTCCTTCGGAGGAGACGTGAAGCCGGCGGTCCTGAGTCCATGGTTGTTGGACTCGTAAAGGATCCCTACCTCTGGTTTGAATACCAGAGTGTTCGGCAAAATTTCCGGTTGGGGGAAATGTGGTCACCGGAGTCGATGATTGGCCTTGGTAGGGAAAACCTTGCCGACGTTGAATAAATCATGTAAAAAAAAAGACCTCAGACACTGCTAAACCGAAACTAACTGAAACTGACTAATATTTATATCAAGTCCTTCGACCAAAATCCCAGCTGGCCATTACAGGTGGATATGAAGACTCCAAAAAATCTTTAAGCTCCAAGGTAATAGGTCTTCTGAATTGTTAGATTCATATTATTCTGCGTTTACGAGCGACAAGGCCGGCGCTAGAAAATTTTGAAACAATATTAACGAACTATCACATTAATAATTAAAAAGAAAATGAAACCTTTTTCCGTCGAAATACGTTCATTCATCTCTCCCGAAGCAGATTGACGGATTTTCAGCCATATTTTTGTTGCTGTTCGTGAAGGAATTGAACAAGTTTTAATAAATTGTGCAGATTCCGATGTTTTCGTACTCAACATCCACTTTTAGCATAAGCTATCGAATAGTAGTTTTTGAGGGATTTGATTTGAAGGATCAGCCAAAAAATATCTTTCAAGCTGGGATTCAATTCAAATGTATCTGAAATTATTAGAACTTTTGATGTTTTGTATTTACATTGCTCAAGGGCTGCAATACATGGGCCTCCGAACTTACTCCAATTCGGTTATGAAAGACGATGGAAAGTTGTATCCGATGCAAATGGCAGAACCACCTAGGACAAATTCTTTGATCAGGCTTTGCAAATATAATGGTGAATGCCTGACAATGTTTTGTACTTGTAGAAAAAGCGAAATCAATTGTATTTTCCTTTGCAAATGCATCGGCAATAATTGTCAAAACTTACCTGAATGAATTTTTCACTACTTATTAATAGGTGAACTACTTTTTTTATTGAATTTGTATTGAGTTAGATCATGCCGTTTTTCTCCATATCTTACCTGAACTAGGTGTTAATAGTCAATAACAATTTTTTTTTCGCAGCCAAAGCGATGGAAGCGAAAACTATTATGGGACCGAAAAAAAAAACTGGACCATAATTCCGTCCGGCAACCTCCACAATATCATTAATTAAGTCTTTCTTAACTCAAATCATCGATCAGAATGAGGTCATCGGTTTTTTCAAACGGAATGTTTCGCAGCGCTTGCACTAAATGGAAACATTGAAATATCATCCTTCTGGGAATATGCGAGTTGGTTAGTTTATTCACCCTCTACTAGAGTTTCCTTTTAGAAAGAATATACATCGTTCAGAAGCTGGAAACACTAATTGCTCAAAAAGAAGAGGGTAGGTTATTCATATCAGAGAGGACAGAAATCAAGCAAGGCGTACCACAGGGATCAATCCTTGGCCCCCTTCTTTTTCTCCTATATGTCAACTCTCTACCATCTGCTCTCTCCAGTTCAAACTCACAAACTTTTCAATTTGCCGATGATACTTCTGTCATTATAAATAGCACTAATATGAAAGATCTTGCCCACTCAGCATCATGCGTGGCAAAGAAAATGGATGAGTGGTGTACTGATAACTGTCTTAATATGAATTCTGCCAAAACTGGACTTATAATGATCAATCTGACCAAGAATATATTGGAATCTCTGTATGTAAGATTACAAGAAAAGTCAGTGCCACCTTGGCCAACAGACTTGCCTCGGTGTGTGTGGGGTGACCAGATATCTGAGAGAACAGGTATCAGAATATGGTTTGAAACTATATTATTATGGACATGTCCAGTCAATCGTAGCATATGGAAAACTTTTCTGGGGATCCAGTCCAAACGCAAGTAAAGTATTCATATTGCAAAAACGTATATTGAGATGTATTTTTGGTCTTGGCTATAATACCTCCTGCAAGTCATATTTTGCGAACCATGAGTTATTAACAGTACCTTCTTTATGTTTTTTATCTCTGGTTATTTTCGTGAACAAGCACCAATACATATTTTCTACAAATGCAGATGAATATTCCAATGAAATGAGTATGTTAACTCGTAACCGGGATAATCTCAGGATTCCACATCACAAAACTGCTTTTTTTAAAAAAAAAAAAGTACTGAATATAGAGCGAGGAAAGCTTATAACCGGCTTCCATCTCATTTGAGAGATATTGGCAATGTCCATAAATTCAGAAGTTCAGTCATTGATTTCTTGAAGGAAAAAGTATTCTATAAGTTCGATTTTTGTGAACGATTACTGTACTCTGTCTAGCAAAGTTATATACTCACCACTTGTCGACTCCGTGATGTATTTATTTGTGTAATGTTTTACTTATTATGTTGCATGACAAGTGTATCCTATTCTTTTCTTCTGACGTTGTCTATGTCCATGATGATTTTATGACAATAAAGATATTATTATTATCATGAATTTGTTGCTTTTTTCAAGCTTTATTCGATCTGGAAGTGTACTTCGATCTATTTCCATTCATGTTCAGACAAGAAGGTTAGATGACTATACAGTCTTCATGAAACGAGAAGTTCGCCGTATGCTCTTTACAAAAAAGTCCCTTTTTCTGAAAATCGCTGGGGAATTTTGACATTCCAAACAAAATTTCTTAAGGAAGAGTAGTTATTGTTCTACATCAGTGTTTTTCAATCTGTGGGTCGCGACCCACAGGGGGGTCGCGAAGTCTTACTGGGGGGGTCGCCGGCAAAAGAAAATAAGATAAGGTTCTACATGATTCACTACTTACAGTAAAACACAATTTCATTGAGAAGGATGAGCTTGTTTATTTTTCAAATCGTGGTGCTTTTTTTGAAATATTCACAATCAAATCGTTTTCTAATTGAGGCCTTTTTTAGTTTTGACGTCCACCATTGAAGAGAACGTTAGTTCTTAGAATATATAGGTACCTAAATAGAGGAAGTCACAAATTACATGTAGTATTTTAATCACATTACAATTTTTTGTCTTTCTATGGCCCAAGGGGGTCGCCAGAAATTTTTATCCTTGAAAGGGGTCGTGTATTCAAAAAGTTTGAAAAGCACTGTTCTACATAAATGATTTAGAACAGTTTCCATAGCAACCTGACTAATTTTCTTGCAAATTTCAAAGCACCTTTTATTTTAGAATGAAATTATTGACGATTTTTTCGAAATTAATATCTGTCGAATTTCAAACGTTTTGCAGAAATGATGGGCTTTTCCTAGCTGGTATTTATCCACTATTGAATATTTTGATACGAGTGCTCTCTGATTGATATCATTGTATGGTCATTTAAACTTCTGCAGTGAAATTGTGTATGACAGCAATTCTGATGTATTATTATCTTTCCACAGAAAATCTACAAAGGAGTCAGAATTTTGAAAGATGGGGTTTATCAAGCACATGTCCGCCCAAGTGAAAAACTAAACTGCAGAAAAGATTATGTCAAAAAATTATACAACGGAGCTTATGAACAACCCATAGATGATCAAATCGAGTCTGGGATGAGAGTTTGAATGAAAAATGATTGTGATCGGGTTCTTATGTCCATTTCTCGAATAGCGCTTGGATTGAGTAATAATAATAAGGAAAAGTGGAAATAATAATGAGACACGTTATTGTATTATATTTATATTGTAATGTCTGTGTATGTAGTTTGTACATTTTAATAAATGTTTCTCTGAATATATATTTGTATTTTGGATTCCGAATGTACTTGTTAATTTAATAATTCCAGAGGAATCTTATACTAGATTATTAACCTCCTTATGATTATAAAATAATTCATGAGCTATATATTAATATACTGAACATGAATTACTATCAACAGGTCGATTAGCAGAGAAGGAATTGGTATTCAAATGATGAAATTTGGCGTTTTTGATATTTTTATTTTTCGTTCTGATATTAACGTGGAAGAATAAGTCCTGTTAGGTTCAGAGAACATCACGTCAAATTTCAAACGAAGCTGGATATTCCATCAAACAATTCTGAAGGCCACAGAGTTAGAACATGATTATTAATGAAAATTCATTAATAATCTTCCTAAAAATTATTGCGAATTTTTCAAGAGATGAACTCAATTATTCTCCACCATATCACTCGAGATCAGAAAAGAAATAGTTGAGAAAATCAGCGAGTTCCGTTCACCAAATATTTACATCAGCCCCCTCCTCACTACACAACTTATTGAAAATCTGGAAAGAAGTATTAAAACACGAAAAGTTTGAACTTAATATATCATCTCAACTTCATCAGTCAAAAGCAACGAATCGGCGAAGAAGCAAACTGTCCCCTACGTCGATCCTCGATTGTCTGAGCAAAGGATTAACGAGGTTTTGGCTTTCAACGTGTGATTCCCAACAAGGGCAAGGATAAGAGGAAAGTAAAAATATTGGGTACCATAACATTTTAGCTGTGACTGTCTTAGATTCTAGCAAAATGTTGATAATGGACTTTGTGTTTTGATTTGTACATTTGTTGAATTACAAATAGAAGTTGTATCGCCAGAAAATAATTTGAAATTGGACGGATCCTATAATTTCTTTCATTCATAAACATACTCCCAAAAAGAAAAGATCTGGTATAGGGAAGTTTAACATATATAGAGTATTTAAAAATTCTAATATTTCAAATTTTAATTATTTGAAACAAACAAATCACATTAAAAACTGATAAAAAATAATGCAAATGAAATTTGATGGACATCATTTTTCTGGAATTTCATTATACAGTTCTAAACAACTTGAAATGAACTTTTGCTTACCCTTATTAGAATGAATATTACTTAAGTAATACTTATACATTTTCCTTTAGGAGTTGAATGTTACTTTTTTGTTTTCGTTTTATAAATTTGTGAATGAATTTCAATTTTTCGTACTGGAATATTTCGTATAAATTCATAATAATATTTTTATATAATTCTAAAGATATTTGAAATAATAATTTTGTTTGCTCTATTCAAAAGCCTGCATCAATCCTTTATAATATTTATTACAAAAGAACCAAATACTTATCAGTTATCTTATTTTTGAAAGAATGTGGCCATTATGGATGAGATGTTCCGAATGGTTTGTCAAGTGTGGCATTATTTTGATTGCACCTACTAAGGTGTTATAGACTTTTTGATTTTATTTTTCCACACGAACTGAAACATGCATGTGTTAGTCCTATCTTTAAAAGTGGGGACCACAAGAACCGAAAAATTACAGACCGATAGCTTCAAAAAAATTTGAAGAATAGAGTTGTTGATTTTATCAATAATATATATTAATTCGATGAATCAAAAAGTCCACCCCATATATTAATCTACGTGATCTTGAAAGTTCAGACTTTTCTCTATCAATAAATCTAGAGATTTATGCGTTCGCATTTCACATTGTATCTTCTGAATGATTTTTTGTGGTCAAAAGGAGGTGTTGAGGAAGTGATTTTTGGCTTCTTCTCCAAGTAAATGCAAGAATGAAAAACTTCAATAAGAGAAGTAATATCAAATATCTAGCAATGGCAAAGGATGCCTGTTGATATATGTATGTCATTTATAGACGTTCAAATCATTCATAAAAATATGGAAAGAAGCTATTCCCCTGCCTATATAACGCGATGATACATATGAACAAGGAACTGAAGTGCTGCCATTTTATGTTGTGGACAATGATTCGAGACGTTAGGAACGTATTCGTTTCTTTCTTGTAAATTTGGAATTATATTTCATATTGTTCGATTCTTACGACTTTTACATCTAAAAATGGCAACTGTTATTCTTTTATTCTTTTTCTTCATACTTGAGTTTTATACTTTTCAACTTGTTGTTTAGTGCTGAAAGGAGATTTTTATAGTCGGTTATCCTTGTATCCACCACAGCGAATATATCATCAACATCTGATCCAGACCTTAGGGAAGTAACTGAGTCCTCTCCCAGCATTCGTCTCAAACCTAGTTGGTGGGTTGAATGTATTCTTCAATGGTGTCATCTGCCAAGTTATTCGATTTCAGGAGATCCTTCAAACCCTCTAGAGCTTGTGGTATCGGGATGCTTGAACTTAGAACTTACATCTGATGGAATTCCAGCAATTGTTCTGAAAGTATGTGCCCCCGAATCGACACCAGTACTTTGCGAATCATTCAACCTTTAATATAACCTGGGGATTTCTCCTAAGACCTGGAGGACAGCAAGAGTTCAGCCAGTTCCTAAAAAGGAAAAGGAAACTTTACCTTGTAATTATAGACCAATTGCATTGCTTTCTATCATTTCCAAGGTCATGGAAAAAGCAATCAATATGGAGCTCATAAAATATCTAGAGAAATCAGGAATAATTAATGATCGGCAATACGGATTTCGCCATCGAAGATCAACCAGTGACTTATTGGCTTATGTTTCTTGTATTTGGCAGCATTCAATCGAAAAATTCGGTGAAACAATAGCTGTTGCATTCGATATTTCGACAGCGTTTTATCGAGTATGGCATCGGGGTCTCCTTTCTAAGCTGCCGTCTTATGGTTTGCCTTCTCATTGTGCTTTGTTGAAGAGTTTCTTGTCTGATAGGTCTCTGTATGAGATTGTTGATGGAGTATCATCTGATATTCTCCCAATAAATGCAGGTGTTCCACAGGGTTCAGTTCTGGCGCCCACTTTGTTTCTGCTTCATATCAATGATTTGCTCGAGAAAACATCTTGTTCAATACATAGTTTTGCGGACGACAGTACTCTTCATACCAGTTTCTCTTCCAGAGTCCCCGTACCAGCGCGAGAAACGAATATTCAAAGAAACATTCAAGTCAATAAAATTAACGACGACTTAGCAACATGAACTTGGTGGAATTTAATGCCACGAAAACCCAGGCATGTCTCTTTTCAAGAAAAGCCGATCTATCATCATCAAATATTCAGATGTCAGGAGTAACTATTCCTACAAAATCAAGTATCTCGATGCTAGGAATTACGATCAGTGATAATCTCTTATGGGAAAACCATGTGAGATCGATCGCTAAAAGTGCTTCCCAGAACCTTGGATTTCCATTTCGTGCGAAGTCATTTAATATTTCCACAGTGGGTTGAGAATTTTGGGAAATAAGTGAAGGAAAACACAATAACGATTCGATTTTTTTCGTTATATTTCATATAATATGTACTTATGTACATGATTTTAACACTATTATTAGATCAAATACGAATAATGACAATCATTCCCGGAGCGTCTAAAGAACAACTCCGTTCCTTTTTTATTTTCAATTAATAACAATATCTATATGTATAAGCACAATTTTATATTCAGGATTGAAAATAAATAACAGTAAAAATATATTACAAACATTGTATAAAACATACTAAATGTAATAAAAACATGAAAATATATTATCTGTATAATATATACAGAAATTTTACAACTAATGACTGTAGGTATATTTAATGTTGTTTGGAATTAAAACGGAAATAACTGTCATTTTGGTTTTCAAAATGATCGCTAACTGAGATATGAAATAGCTGATTTTTATCAATCTCATTCGATTTCATCATTACAAAACTATTCAAATGCGATGGATAAAGTTTGAATTAATAGATCATACGAACCTGTATTAAAATGACATCAGGAGAACACTTTTTGAAACGTAGAAACAGGGTGGGGCAAAATCTGATTTCAATTATGAAAATCAAAAATCATTAATTTTTTTTTTTAAATCACGATTTAATTGATTTTTTTGATTTTTTAAATTTGAATATAAAATTTGAATATTTTGATTCTTTGAAATCATTGTTGATTATTTTAATGTATAAGTCTAAAAATTTTAATACGATTTGCGGCTCAAAAACTTGCGACAACGCATTTTTCGCGCTTCTTGCAAGAAAATTCTTGTCGCGATTTGTTTTCCTTCTGTGCTATACACTCGATATACAGTGCCGAGTGAGGCACGAACACGAACGCGTTTGTTGTGCTTTTTGCAAGAATATTTCTGTCGGGGCTTGTTTTCCATCTCAACCTATGAATTGACGTTGCCCAACAATTTCACGCATTTCGCTAGTTGTACACTCGGATATTAGAAACAGATTAGGCATAGAAAAAGGAGGAAAACTCGTGTTTTTGTTTAAATTGTATAACGAAAATGAATAGACTGAAAATATACAGTAATAAAATTTAGGTGTTACGTTTAGTTCAAGAATTTGGCATTATTTACTTCTCTTTTGTTGTTTTTGCTAAAAGCAGATACTCTTTTTGATCTTCGAGAAAACTTTTATATTATGTTGTTATCTGGTTCTGAATAAAAAAAACAAAAATTGATTTAAATCATGATTCTAATTTTAAAAATCAAGAGATTTAAATCATGATTTTAATCACTTGATTTTAATCAGCCCAACCCTGCGTAGAAACCTGATGAAAATTAGTCGTGATGAACCATTTATGTACAGCTCATCCATTCCATCTTGGCACAAACTCATATACTTTTCTAGTTGCACACTGGTAGTGTAGACCATGACGAGAGAAAAACACCTTCTAGGAATGAATTTCAACACTGTGAACACACATAATGGGTGTTTGTTCAACTCAATGTACTTCATAGTGATTGCTGAGCATATACGTTATTAGTTCTGTGCCAAGATGGATTGGATAAGCTGTTACTTAAAATATTCGGAAACAGAATTCTGATTATTCAATATTTTCAAAAGATCTGAGATAGGTAACGTCATTACATGTTCTTGTCAAAAATAAAAGAATTCACGTGGTTCCTAAGTAAGGGTTAAACACCTTGAAACTGAATGGAAAATAATTCAATACAAAGCATGAAGTCAAGAGTTCACAACAGCTTCCTCAAGCTATTTTTATACCATGCATAGTAATGATCACGATCAATGAAAATGAAAATGAGATGGGAATATGATATTTTGTAACCTCCTGGGTGACATCTCAGGTTTCCTGTTTCGGGACGAGTTAATTTTTAACATTACAAAAAATTGGCGCCCAAGTTTTAGTGAAACTCCAACAAGAGCTTCAGATTCTCTTTGAATCCAGTGAAACAGCCTTTGCTCTGAGTGATATTGGTTCGAACTTTCATTGCCTATATAATCAACCACTCAGCAAGGACCATTGTCAACCACATTCAAGCAGCTTCTTCACTGGAGTTCATAATGAAAACAAAATTTGTTTATAAATATGGACTGGAAGTTGCTTGGGATCGGGCTTATAAAATTTTCTACACCACAAAACAGTTACATCCTTGTCTAAAAAGGACTAATGAGATATTGAAAGCCGACGTTCTTCTAATTCAATTATCACTCCCATTGTTACGTTATATTTTTACCGTCGCCAACACTAAAAGTACCTATTCTGTATGAGCAGTATGTTTTTTTAGAAGAAAAAATGATGCTTGCCACACAATACATATATATCGCCTTGAATGACATACTCGAAGGTCTCAATGAAAACCAGAAAATAATGGGAATATTCATCGATTTTTGGAAGGCTATTGATAATGTAGACCATGAAATTTTACTGGCAAAATTAGAAATAATGGGATTCAGAGGAAATATTTTCGATGTCTTAAAATCATATCTACTAGGGAGACGGCAATGTGTTGCAGCCACTGAAGGAGTTCAAGAGTACAAATCAAAATGGATGACAGTTGAACATGGAGTACCTCAAGGATCGATTTTGGGACCGATTTTATTCCTCTTGTATGTCAATGATTTGCCACAAGCAGTATCTCAAATGGTGAATATGTTTGCTGATGATAATTCATTAATAATACGGAAACAATCCAATGACAATTTGTCAGAAACAATTCCTGGAACTCTAGAAATTCTGGAAAAATGGTATAATGCAAATAATTTCAAATTGAATATTCCAAAATCGAGTGCTATCAAGTTCAGTTTTAGAAAGGAACCGACACTGAAAATTACCCATAAAAATAAAACAATTGGAACATGTCAACATACAAAATTTCTTGGTATTAAAATTAATGCCCAGCTAAATTGGAAAGAACATATTGACAGCTTGACAAAGAAACTTCGGTCATTTACATTTGCATTGCGAACAATTTAATTATTCGTTAACCAAAATACAGCCATCAAAGCATATTACGCTTATATATATTCCAAAATGAAGTATGGAATTATATTTTGGGAAAATTCTGTCGAAATTACCAGAATTTTCAAAATACAAAAATCCTGCATAAGAAGTATCTTTCACCTTAAAAGAAGGGACAGTTGCAAGGAAGTCTTCAAGGAACAGGGAATACTCCACTCTGCCATGTATATACATATATGAATGTGCATATTTTGCAATGAAAAATTATGAAGAATTCATAAAGAAATATGAAACAGTAAATCTTTACAACACCAGATATACAAAACTTAAATTCAACAAACACGATATGCCCAAGTTCAGAAAAATGTTGGTAATCAAATTTTAAGAATTTTGAACAATGTTCCCAAAGAATTCAGAAAACTGCCAAAAAAACAATTCAAACTGAAATTCAAGCAGTATTTATCAGAAAAAGCATTTTATTGTGTTTTAGATTTTTATAATTGATTTTTTTTAATTTATTTATTTAATTATACATATTCGCTCCACACTGTAAAGTATTATGGAATAAATTGATTATTATTATTATGGGAGTGTGTCTTATTGACGATGAACGTTATTACTTGATTGAGGCAATGTTAATGGAAGAGCAAGATAGTTGAATGACACCCCCCACTTACTCGTGTCTGTTTTTAATGACGTATAATGACACATTATTATTATCATTATTGGACCTGCATGTCCAATATTATGTTTGAATGAAATGTTGAAATGTTTTTTCCGATAACCTTTTGTCACCTCTCTACGAATGAACAACCCTTAGAAATCAAAGCTTGTGCGAGCTGGAAACCAGTTGTTTTCGAAGTTTTAACATTTTAACGTGAGATTTCTGACACGAGATAGGATCAAAAATCAAAATTTTCAGAATTTTTCGGACATCCATTCCAATGTTAACCAATATTATTTTGTTGAATTCTACAAATTTATCAAATATATTATACATAAATGTAATTCGTATCTCTCACAACAAGTTTTTAACTTCGCGGGTATGATTGAACTGTTTATTCACCTTTTTACAAATTGATGAATATGCTCTTTTTTATGAATTTTGAATAAACTTTATTATTATTACAGACTGTTACTTAGGCAAAGTTGAAGGCTATAGAGATCAGAGAATTTACAGAGAGAGAAAAAAAATCAGATAATACTTCTAGAGGGATGAGAATGTTTCAATACAAGGAGTTTGCATACCGTTTTTGTGAATATATCATTAGACGAATATGCCAATGAATTGTACTTTGGCATTACAAAATTATCTTTATGCAATAAGTTTCAATGTATATAATAAACTATTCGAACATAAATATATTTAGTCATTACAATTACTATTATCGTGGGTCGGTTTTTCATCAATAAAAATGAGTCAAAAATAAAACTTAATCGTAATCGAAATGAAAAACTATAAGGCGTGGCTACCAAAATCGAAAAGAATCTGACTGTTTGCCAACAAGAGAACTGAAATATTTTTGGGTCCGATTGTTATAGAGACGAGTTCATCGGTGAAATTATTCGAAATTATGAGATATAACCCAAACTTTATCGCCCTCATGCATGACACACATGAAACTGAGGATCAGGAACTGTCCGTATTTTTTTAATTAAAGCTACATGTTGCGAATGAGTTATTGAATTCGCGATAAAAATCAGATATCTCACCTTCCACATCCAAAAGCCTTACAAGGACACCGGATTTTTTAGTTTTGTACTAGCTAAATAGCAAAATGAACCGTGTCTACTATAGCTCGGGAAATTTCGAATTCCATACTTACACTTACAGGGTGAGAATAGACTGTTTGATGAAAAGTTCGTCGAGCAATCGAAAATACCGATAAACACATCGCAGGCGTTTTTACACAACATCACATTCATTTCAACATCTAATTAAGAATAAGATAAGACTTCGGTCGCTATGAGCACCTTTTTTCGAATTTTTTGTGTGGAACTTACGTAATTTGGTCTCCTCTACAAAAAACCTAAATGAAATTATCGGCGGTCTCTTATATTTTCGGAGATACAGGGCTTTTTTGGTGTAAAACTTCATAATTTTCCACATCAAATTTCTGTTGGTTGATTTCACAAAATTCCTCCTTCTTCTAATCGAACCACACACTCTCTTATTTACTCGTTTTTAACATTTTCAAGCAGAAAAAAACTATTATTTTTTCAAAAAATGCATCTCTTTTCAACCATCCCCAATTCCTTGTGATGTCATAGTGTGATGACAGTCGAAAGTGATGTAATTGCAGTGTTGCTGCTCTCATTGTTATTGTTAAGAACTGAATGCATTAATGTTGACTTTTGGAGAAAGGATTTTTTGAAAAAATAATGTTTTTTTCTGCTTAAAAATGTTGAAACGAGTATATAAGAGAGTGTGTGATATTCGATCAGAAGAAGGACGAATTTTGTGTGTTCAAACAACAGAAGTTTGATGTGGAAAATAATGAAGTTTTACACCAAAAACGCCCTGTATCTCCGAAACTATAAGAGACCGCCGGATTTTTCATTGGAGTTTTTTGTAGAGGGGACCAACATACGTAACTTCCACTCTCGAGTTTGGCCGGTGAAAAGTTCCAATCCGTTTCGATCATCGCCGAACTCCATCGAGCAGTCTAGTCGCATCGCACGAAAAATTTCCGGAGCCACGAAGCTTAACAGATGACAGCACCGAAAGATAGTGCAGGCACGCGTGGGGTAATACTGACTGTCGCCGCCACATTCAACAATATTCGCTCGGTCGCTGGTAACCCAACAGGACAACAATTCAATGTACAATTAGTAATACTATGAGTTATTCACGATACAAGGTATTTTCAGTTCATTAAAGCTCGTATGCCGGCCGCCGTTTGTCGGCGGGGGGCGATCTCGGTTTTCCATATTTTTTGGCATTCTCTCTTGAAGGTCGTACGCGGATGCACTTTGTTGTATGCGCCTTTTCGTTTTTGGTTTGACGATGAGAAGGGAGAGGTAGTAGCACACGGGCTGCGTTAGAATGCGAGCAGCGGAACACTACATGGTCGTTTTGTTATCGTCTCCTTAGTGGAACTCGGCGCCATATCAGGACTGGATTTCTTGCGGTCGTCTTTCCGTCGCTAGGCGGAGAAGGTTGGTGAATTCCATTTTCAGTGTTTGTCTCGCCTGTGAAAGATAACAATGCCAGTTTATTTATAGCGTGAAAAGTTTCATCTACTTTATTTATCGAACAAGTTGATAGAAGCTTCGATAAAATAATTTCTAAACTGAAGCTCATGACCACAGACAACATTAATGAATTTAGAAATGTAACAGCCACCTTCCCAAGAAAAATTTGGAAGCCTAGGGTCAGTAAAAACCGGAGGCGCTGATGGCGGTTATTTTATTCCAGTTGGAAGTGAATGAAGATACTGGATCGGTGACATATCATGATGGTTTCAATTATTGAAGTCTATCTGACATTTCAAATTTATTTCGAAAAAAAAAAACATTTTTCTAGTAGTTATGAAATGTTTTTTGTTCAATAGTAGATGAAGACCATGTTTTCGGAAAAATGAGCGGAAAAGTCATCGTTTATTCCAAGAATAAGCCATTGCTTTTCTATACTTGGATCGAGTGAGTCAAACCACAAAAATATAAAAATCTCTTCGGAATCAAATTTTCAACCCATATTTCGTGTTCAAAATACAGTTTTCCTCTGAATTCACGCTGCCACTACTGAAAGATGAATTACATAATGCTCTCATTTCTCTTAAAATTACATGTAAGTTACAGGAAAATAATGTATTTTTTAAACTGCGTCATATAATGCGAGTCGTCTTAGGGTATATGACGCCATGTATGCCGAAGAAAACTGCTTCTCGCAAGGCAGATGTCTTTTCATTGGTAACGAGATAAATTTTCAATATTGGTTGGTTTGTATCGAACGATCTGAGTATGGAAATTCCGTCATCAAAATCCATACATTTTGCTGAATGATTGGCGTCAAAAATAGCCACAGAAATTGCGCCACATACTTTTCGGTTTTTACAAGTTTGCTGTTGTTTCTGTGCTCATGACTTAAAAACCTAAAATACTTCAGATCGACTGAAAAATTTTGGGAGCTTACTCTTCATTGATAGAAAAATCGAAATTTGGCGGGCTAATTGCTCAACATAGGTCTTATTAGAAAGGGAATGATGTGAGATGGTATTTCCCGGGTGTTGTTTGTTTTTTATAAATTCTAGGATTCGACCTGAATAAGACGGTCAATAGGTAAGTTACTAGGTAAGTATACAAGGCTCTACAATAAGAATACCTGAACAGAAAAGGAGAACCTGCACATTTCCCGTCTTATGGGTGAGAATCCTATCAACGAAAGAATAGAATTCAGATGATGGAACATCACTTATATTCAACAACACTCCCTTGGTAGAAAAATAAGTAGTTTCCGGACAATAAGCAAGTTTTGGCTATTCTGAGTGCTGTTGGTAGAGCACCTCAACTTCGTAGGAGTATTGGAGATTTGTGATCAGCTGGACATACAAATTTCTCTGTGGGAGTTGTAGTAGATTCTTTTCTCACAAAACTGACACCATAATCAGCCACTCTCCGGTGCCCAGAAGAGCACCTAGGGGAATTTTCTGAACACATGTCCTGTAGCGTCAGCTGTCAACAACCCAAACAATTTTAACTTTCGGGATGCTTTGTGAGAAAATGGAGCATCACTCGTTTTTCCGGGCTGGTCATGCTGAAAGACAGGTTACCTCAGAACATATTGCATGAGTTTCAGACCCTTGGTTCGCGTGAGTTAGAAGCTAGATTTTATTTTTCGGCAAAAGAAACCGAATTGTATGGGAAGACGGTATCTATGGAAACAACATTTCTCCTATTAATACCAGACCGATTTCCAGAGAAAGGCAGTTCGTCTTGGACCTTCAACCAAGCAACAACTCTTTCATTGGACCTGAATTCGTCCCCGGTACCAGGCTTTGTGAGGATGCAGTCCCCGACAAGATCGGATGAAACACCATTAGAATTTGAACAAGGGAGCACAGGACCGTAAGAAATGGGAACTAAGTATCCAGAATTCTCACACATTATTAAATTCTTTCAGAATTTCAAAACAAGTCTTTCAAACTAGAGATTCTCAATGGGGAAATATCCAATTACTAAGTAATAGAGAACTATCTTGCAGTAACGTCTCCAGTGTGTAAGATTTGAAAATGATTGCAAAAATTAGTATGCGGGTTATGTTAATGAACTGCCGCTAAATGGTGAAATGGTTGAACTGAGTACGTTTATATTTACTGCAATGTTACTCATACACTAGATATGGTACCTCCCTTACTATAGGAAATCAAAAAGAGTATGAAATGAACTACCAACATTTTGCTGTGCACGAATAAGTCAAAAAGATGGGGAGGACGGTATCGGGTTGATTGCCAGATGGTGTGCACCCAAAAAGATGAATCTCACTGAGACAGAACCTGGCCAACTCAATGGTTATGGGAGTATAGGTGTACTAGATGCCTATTTAAACAATTGGCGACAAAACATCTTTTACCGAACTCTGATAATTTTTTACATTTTGGAGATCTTCATTATCAATTATTTCTACAATGGATATTTTCCTAAGATAGGTATTAGATCTTCCAAATCAGATGGACTTTCTTATTTAAAAATGAGATTACAGTAAATGTAATATCAGAAGTTTCTAGCTCACATGCATTGTTTAGTTGTTTCAAGGAAATCAATAAATCTGTTGATCAATTTTTTGCTTTTTGCATTTCATTTCTCTACAGCTGACAGAACTTTGTATCCTGGAACGAACTCAAAAAAAAAACAACGTGGTAAAACTAGGTCATGAATTTATGGAAATAAAACTCTCAGCTTTTTAAGGTGGAACGATGGGGTTTCTTTCTGATATCAGGCTGGATGCCGGTTTACTGCGGGAAGCCGACATCGTGATCAAGAAGCAGATAAACATGACGATTCAAAGTGGCAGTATTTTAACCGTACATATAAAACAGGGGTACGTTCGGTTACAGATGATGGCCAACTCGACAGTTTTTATTTGATTTGTGCAATAGAATTTCAGTGCTGATTGCTTCTTCTTTATGACAGCTCAATGTCAATGAATCGATGTAGTCGAAAACGTTTTTATGGAAAATGATTATGATGTCTAGAAATCCTAGTGATTCCACTGCTTAGATTTTTAGATTTTCATGGCAAAAAAATCGACACTTTTTGAGGTTTCAACTACTTTTTCGGCAGGGGGCGTTATGTTCCCATTTGTCAAATTGGATGTCAAGTCAATTGTCACTTCGACATTTTGATTTGATGTGTAACAATGTTTTTATCGTGTTCATTCATTGATCTATTCACTTATAGATGTTAAAATATTTTTTTGAAACTTTCATCGTATATATATATATATATATGGTGTCGTATTTGTATTATTTTCTGAGACTTTTACAAAATGCGGCGTTATTGTAATATGTGCGGACAGTATAGGCCTACAGATGATGATCCTCACCTTCATTCTATACTCAAGGTGACTGAAATTCACCTATTGGAAATCAATACTCTGAATGAACTTCTATGAGAAAGGTTTCATTTATTAGGCGATACAATGAAACATATTTAGACTTTTTCAGTGATAAACTGTGGACCACAAATTTTAGAATATAGAATGTTTTTCATACAAATATTTGTTGGACACTTTTTGAAAAATCCCATTTTTCACCCCACTGTTTGCACAAAAGTTTTGATGTCTAAGACAAACAACATAATCAGTTCTTCTGAAGTATCATATTGTCTAAAAATTGCTACTTTCCCATTGATCACTCCACTACATTCGTTAAAAATAATTTCTGCATACCGCTGATCTTTAACACTAAATAAAACTAAGGAAACTGTCACTCTTCACTGATAACAGTATACTTAGCGATCGATGCCTCCGACGTATTCTCAAAAAAGAAAAAGTTTAATTTCTCAATTAAAAACTACTTAACTTCAGAAATACTCAAAATTAAACATGGTCCGCAACTGGAATTGAATTGCCCACCCATTGAAGTTTATGTTGCCATCTCTTCTCACTAGTCAAATGAAAATGGAAAAACCCGACATTTTCACTGTGCACTGTGTTGCACATCTGTACTATTTTACGGAAATCTCCAATCGCCAAATATCCACCGAAATTCAAGCATGCGGATTTGGCCAAGTTTATTCCAAACTTTCATGGGTAATGGTGAATACACGAGGGTTTCTAGGCACCTTGAACATGATAGTAAGCATACTCATGAGGTGTAAACTATTTTTAAATTTTCTGAAGTGAGAGCTATCCTAAACAACTTTTTGAGAAAAAAGCAGATTTATTACCAATCATGAGTGGCCAGCTCACCGAATTTCGATATATTTTGTAAAAAGGTTGTAGTATGTATTGAAATATACAGGTGTCATACACTCAAATATACAGCTATCAGTGATTTACTAGATTGTTGTTGTTGTTCTAAAATTGTTCGTTTTCGTCAACCAGCTGACGAACGTCAACCCTCAGAAGTCGAAACTTGTGCGAGCAATGGATCAACGAGGCCTTACCTTTTAACGTGCGATTACCCAGCACGGGTATCTACATCCACAGCGAAATCATAGCAACTGAGTCTTTCAAATACTATATGAAAAACTTGATATTTGATGAATATTTCAATGCCAATACATAAAAAAAAACTTTGTATTATGTTCTATGATAGTACACCTGTATCATAGTCTTCTGTCGAACGAGACTAAAACTGAAATGATGATATTTGGAACGAACAATTCAGATATTATGGATAATCCTGATCCCACCATCTCGATTAATGGAAGTCAACTAGAATTTTCTGATCAATGTAAGAACTTGGGTATTTACTTTGATAAAGATTTGAAATTTGACAACCATGTGAATCACTTAGTTCGTGAATCCTTCTGCAAAATTAAGAACTTTGTATATGCATAAAGATATTTTGAACACTACATTGAAGATGAGAATGTGTGAATCTCTGATTCTGTCAAGTATTGCTTATTGTAATGTCGTGTACTGGCCTGCTTTGACCGATAAGGATAAGCGCAGTTTACAAAATATCCAAAACTCCTGCATAAGATTTTCTTTCAACATTCAGAAATTCGATCATATCAGTGAGTCATATGAGAAATCTAAATGGTTGAAATTAGAAAAAAGATTTGTGATGCGCCTTGCATCCTTAGGCTGGTGGCCCACACGACGGTAACGGCACGATTTGCCGCGCGCGATATACCGCGCCGCATCTGATGTGTTCTCGCCCACAACACGGTATATCGTACGAAACTCATTTGAATTAAATACTGCACGTTGCCAAATTGATTTTAGTCAGTTGCTGTGAGCTTCGAAGTGATGGATCGAAGAAAAGTAACTTTGTTAGCTATTGTTTTACGTAGGCGCCGAAGAAATCGAGCTATCAAGATTCAAAGGCGATATTGGGTCCATCCAATTTTGAGAGTTAGATATGCGGATGGGGCGTTTTATACATTATTCGAAAAGCTGAGAGAAAATCGTGGGAAGTTCTTTAATTATTTTCGCATCAGCACAGGCACGTTTGATTATTTAGTCGACCGATTAAAAGAGTCTATAATATGTCTGGGCCCTTCTTACAGCCAATTCAATAATATGTTCTTCTGGTTTATATTTCCTTTATTATTATTTTTCAATTGAATCGATTATTTCGAAGGTGAATTTTCTCTTCGGTGATATGTGTATTTTTGCTGCGAACACTCTACCTGTATTTGACTGCATGCACGCACAAAGGCAACACAGCACTTAATAAAAATATCGTCGATGTCGTCCTGTGGGCTAGAACTCATTTAATCTTATTGGCGTTCAGAAGTCATGCGATACGAATTCGCGCGATTTCTGACCGCCATATCGCAAGTGTTTGCGGTAACTTCCTGCCGTGACGGTATTAAATATCGTCGCGGCATCTTTCAACCAGTGGGCGAACAGTGCATTTAATTGTACGAAACAGTTGTGTACGCGATATCGCGTACGATTTACCGCGCGCGGCAAATCGTGCCGTTACCGTCGTGTGGGCCACCAGCCTTACTGTTTAAAATTATCAGAAGTAACATTCCCATTTATTTAATATCCAAACTGATGAAGAGATCTGACATTCATCTGAGGGATACTAGATATAAAGAAATGTACACAGTGCCTTCTCACAGAACTACATTACTCAAAAAATCATTTTCCTATAATGCTGTATCCATCTACAACTCCATACCAGCAAATATAAAATGTGCCCCTTCCATTTTGGCCAAATGGGTTTCCCGCCAATATCTGGCTAAATGTACGAATTAGAGAATTTTCGTTCATACAAAAATTAAAGATCGTCTCATTATCTACAAAAATGACATCATTTTTTCCGAAAACTCAACAGTTTTCGAGATAAAGGGACCCAAAACTCTCCTCATTTCAGCTGCCGCTTTCTCTATAGGAATTCTGTTGTCTATGCATTCGCTTGGAGGCGGGCGGACGAATTGTTTCATAACTCAGGCAAAAACTGACATTTTTCAATGATTCAAAGTTCAAGATAATGAGGAAACACGTAGCTATCAGTCCATGTATTTCGAAGTTCTTTCTTATTTGGCAAAAAGATTTAATGATCTGTGAAAGTTTTTCCGCACCATTTCGACACTGTTTCATTAAATTGTTTACATTTTTTTCAAAAATAGTCTTTTATCGGAATTTTTTTTATAATGGGTCCTTGGGGGGTCTTGAATGATCTCTGAATTTTTTTTGTACCTTCCCGCGTTCTAATGAATGATCCATTTGTTTATTTACATTTTTCATGCGATTTCGGAGTTATGTAGAATCTGCGGAACAACCGCGATTTAAAAAATTATTAGCCATAAAAAATATATATGAATTCGGAAACAAGAGCATCTTGGCTTCAGAACTATGTGCATGGCAAGTCGACAAAATGGAGAACGTTGAAAACTATGCGGAACTAACTGTGCCTTACATGTGTGATCAGCAATTCAAGAGAAATTTTCATCTAACCTGTTAGACCTACTCTTTTTATCCTGCAATGCTAATTTTCCATCTGTTACATATGCTTGTTCATCCACGTTGATAACTTAATGGGTTTCGGGGGGTATAATTGCTGCCATGCTGAACAAATCGGAAGAAAACTCAAAATTTGTATAAGTCTAGAATATAATTAGACGTTTTTAGAACAGTCTGACAAGTATAGTGACAATCTCATGACAACCCTATCCATAACACGCACCCTCAGCCAACGGCGTCTAGAGAGTTAGCTCCTTTCGATCTACTCCTATCATACCCGAACACAATGGAGTCAACTCTTTGCGTTCTAATGAGTATACTCGAACGGCTTGGGGGAAAAAGGAGTGAAAAAATCGAATGGAGTTAACAACCCGAACTCACCCTGTGACGACCTACAAATTGAGCCACAAGTGAAGAACGCATAGACTTGTTCACAGCTTTCCCTAGTTTCGGATCTTCAGTTACTGGACTAATTACATATATTGAGAAAACTTTCTATCTTGCGACAGACACCAGGAGCATACCGCCTCTTTCATCCGAAACCTTAAGGAATATGTATACTAGTGGCAGTAGTAGCCTTAATTCTCGGTTATCATTCTCACTAGGATGATTTTTTGAAGAAGTATCCACACAAAGAATGATGCCCGAAAGAGCTATCAGGACATCAATTAAAGGAAAAACAAACATTTTCCCAGATAAAAAAAATCATCTACCTATGTCAGATCATCAACTTCAGTCAAAAAAAAATATTAATTCAGAGCTCAGAGCAATTCCAAAACATCTGTATGAATTGGAACGCATTTCACCCTAACGTCTTCACCCAAGTTGATGCGTCATTGGAAAATTTCAGTTTGGCAGTGAATATATATGGATGAGAGTATCACAGGGCTACACACTTTTGATCTAGAAATGGACGATACTTTTCCCGGTCATTTTATGATGAAATGAAAAATTATCGACCCATTTCGATTTTACCAGTATTTTCTAAGATCATCGTCAGTACAGAGAAGACTATTGGAATATCTTGAAAAATCTAATATACCTTATGATGGGCAATACGGATTTCGTAGATCCAGTGATACTGAGTCGGCAGTAATAGACGTTATAACACAATTTCAGCTTGACCTCGATTCCAATAAACAATGTGGTCTCCTATCACTGGATCTTCGAAAAGCCTTCGATACGGTCGATCACAAAATTTTATTGAGTATATTATATCAAATAGGGGTAACGGGAATAGTTCATGCCTGGTTTCAAAATTATTTGTTAGATAGAAAGCAATTCGTCTACATGGAGAAAAGAACCAGTTCACTCAAAACTGTCTTATGTGGTGTTCCTCAAGGATCCATTCTTGGACCGGTTCTTTTTCTCTCCAATTTGGATTTGAAAGGAAAAAGCAAAATGTTCGCAGACGATACATCAGTAATATATGGGGCAAATAACAAACATGAAATTAAAGTTTTTTTTTTCTCTATTTATTTGATTCATTATTCATTTGTTTCTATATCAAATAGGGGTAACGGGAATAGTTCATGCCTGGTTTCAAAATTATTTGTTAGATAGAAAGCAATTCGTCTACATGGAGAAAAGAACCAGTTCACTCAAAACTGTCTTATGTGGTGTTCCTCAAGGATCCATTCTTGGACCGGTTCTTTTTCTCTCCAATTTGGATTTGAAAGGAAAAAGCAAAATGTTCGCAGACGATACATCAGTAATATATGGGGCAAATAACAAACATGAAATTAAAGTTTTTTTTTTCTCTATTTATTTGATTCATTATTCATTTGTTTCTAATTTTCCCTTTTATAAACTTGTAAGTTTCTTGGGAAATAAACGTCATTCAAATTCATTCAAAAGTTGATATGTTAAAAGATCTCCAAAAAATATCATCTTGGTTGATAAGCCACAAACTATCGTTGAATTTCGAGAAATCTTCATTTATGTTTATCTCTAAAAAATCAAATTTATCACAATCTGGCCATCCCATCAAAATAGATAATAAAATCATCAAAAATTCTTCTATTGTGAGATTTCTGGGCATATACATAGATGAACATTTGACATGGAGTAAACATTTGGAAATTCTGAGAAAACAGATCTCTCCAATTATAGGAGTATTTTTTAAATTGCGAAATTTTCTTCCTTTAAAATATTTGGAATTATTTCATTTTCCTCTGGTATATTCTAGATTTCAATACCTAATTCCGGTTTGGGAATCAGCAACAAAAACTCTATTGAGACCTCTGGAAGCTTTACAAAATAAATTAATTAAATGTATGTATAAATTCGATTATAGAGAACCGACAAAAAATTTGTACAAACCCAATCAACTGTTAGATATATCTTTGATACATACGCTAAAACTATGCACGTTCATTCATTTGATTAAAAATAAATTGAAACATTCTAATCTCATCCTCAATATTAATAGTGACCAACATGACCATTTAACCAGATGTTCAAATAAACAATGAAATTCAGATCAAACATAGGACAACAATCAATTTATTACAACGGAATAGTGTTATATAATGGGTTACCTGATGCAATAAAAAAATTTGGAAAATTCAATTTCAAAGTTAAGTTGGAAAAACATTTATTGCGATAGGCGAAGGACAATTTTATTTTCATTATTATTATTGTTTTTTGATTTCTGTGATTAGTCTGATTTCATTATCTTCTTTTTTTTTCTTTTTTTCTTTATTTATTTGATTCATTATTCACTTGTTTCTAATTTTCCCTTTTATAAACTTGTAAGTTTCTAGGGAAATAAACATCATTCATTCATAAACATCATTCATTCTCAGAATCGATGTTTGAAATAACTGGTCATGGCTCTATGACTCTATGGGTAGTTAGAATATCGATATTTTATATATCCTTTATACAGAAGGATGCATTTATATTTCAACAAATATCCAAAAGAGATTCTTACTGATGTGTTTTGTGTTGGTATCTGTAACGCAAGTGCCATGCTGTCCGCATCAAACCCTTCGTCCAATGCTATCAAAGCGCCGTGAACGCCGGATTCTTCTAAATTATTTGAATAATCCTGAAAAAACAAGGGAGTCAATTTCGTTAACATATGTATATGAACGATATCTTACTTTTAAACCTATTGAAGCTACCCATTTTATGAGCCGTTCGTTACTCCATACTAATACATCGGCCAGAGCATTTTCACAGTTTTTCCTTCTATCTTCCAAGGCGTTCCGATCATAGTTCAGCCTCTTCAAACATGATATGCCATAATGTAAGCTCGTCCTGAAACATGTCGACAGAGTCATTATTTGTTTATTAATGAGCAATATTGTAACAGGTGTAACGAAAATAAAGACAATAATTTTTTCATTTCAGACTGTAAAATTCATTTAAATACGAAATATTGGTCAGAGTCGGCAGTGGAGGCAGCCAGAACGATCGTACGAAATCACGTGAGGAGTTAGATGAAAGCAAAACATTGAGATTATTTGGGAACTCCCATTAGAAATATACAAGAGTAACTTTTATAAAAGGGTCGTCGGAAAAGTAGATGCTTGTATGAACACATGTTAAGTGGCTTTATTTTTTGAAAGATGTCGTAGTTATAACGAAAAGTCGTTTATTTATTTAAACAAAACTGGCGTGGTAGTAGTAGTAAGTAGTAGTAAATTTATTCATGTCTAAAAAGATTTTCACACATATAAAAAACAGTTTATACACGAAAAAATCTCATTGGACTAGTCAAAGAAAAAATACAACAAACAAAATAATTTGAAGTGTTGAAAAATCAGTTTAAAATTCATACATTATATACACATATATATACACTGAACTAGACATTACAGTACGCAATACATAGTAAAATATTAAAAAGAAAAAGGTCATTTCACAAAAACTTATGAATCAAGAGACCTCCATACATTGAGAAATTCTAAGCCAGAATTAATATTATAATCGAAGAATTCCTCTATTGTGTAGAAGCAACCGTTAATAAAGAATCTGGAAAGTTCATTTTTCAGTGATATCACACTTTTTTCTGTGTCAAAAAAACATTCGATTTTATTATAACACTTAGTTCCCAGATAATATGGAGAGTTTTAGCCCGCGCTTAGGCGAGAGTATGG
This sequence comes from Zygogramma bicolorata, assembly GCA_032362365.1. Classification (NCBI taxonomy): domain Eukaryota; kingdom Metazoa; phylum Arthropoda; class Insecta; order Coleoptera; family Chrysomelidae; genus Zygogramma; species Zygogramma bicolorata. The sequence continues at coordinate 76,999 of JAVJAQ010000764.1, forward strand.
TTGGTGCAACATATCTTTTCCTCTTGTAGGGTAGTTGTGAAAATCTGAATTTTTTGCAAGTGACTGCCCCTTATCCTTAATAAATAAGATGAGTTGCAATATATACATGCATGGTAACGGAAGAATGTCATATTTCTTAATGAGTAGTTTGCACGAATCCGATGGAGATGCTTTGTCCTTGCAGCGAATTACTCTTTTTTGGAGTATATTCATACGATCGATATGTGCCGAATTACCCCAGAATATCAATCGATACTGTAGCTTCGACTGCACCAATCCATAATACATCAGTTTAAGGACCTCTTTAGAGACACTATCCCTCAAATTTCGGATCGCATAACATGCACTCCCAACTTTTGAGCACAGACTATCAATATGCGCCTCCCAAGTCAATTTATCATCGATAATAATGCCCAAGAATTTGGTTGATCTGCTCCATCCCAAGATTTCACCAGACATGCTGATCTTTGTGGAATTTGGATGTATGACAATATTTTTTGTTTTCAAGTTTCACATTCAGTTTTGATGTATTTAACAGTTAGGTGAAATTTTTGGAAAGTTGACTTCTTAAAATTGTTTTGAAGCTGACAGGGTTATAAAAAAAACACTTTTTATTTTTTTCTGAAATTTGATATTAGATAAAAACTGAAACGAAGAAAATGGTATTTTTGATTTTCTCATGTAGGTAATATAATATGAAATATAAAAAATATCAATCTGGCGATATCGAAATTATTTTCTCAAATTAGGAAGAATAGCATTGACTAAGAGTCGCCATTTATTATGATGAACAAATGGTATACAGTTGCCTGTAAGATTTTCACATATAATAAATATGTGAAAATCTTACAGGTAACGGCCACTTCTATTCAGTATTATGATGAAGCAAAAACTACTAGCGCTTCTTGCGAGATGAACGTTTGTCTACTGATGTACAAGAAAAGCTTTGTTATCCTTTGCTTACGCTCGATGTATAATGTAGTGTTGTCAGAGCTGACAGAGTTTTGCTATATCCGATGAATAATTAACTCCGATATGCGTTTATTGGCTATTTATTTATGATATACAACGCAAACTGAATCTCGAATTCTAGAAATAAAAAAATTTAGTGTAGTAAAAATTTGGAACTCTTTCCTGAATTGATTTACGATATTTTTATTCTCTGATCAAGTTTAATTTTTGAGGCCGATATTTATCTCAAAATAGAACGATTGAACTATGATACTTCATTTTGAAGGAGAGAATTAGATTTTTCATTTCATTTAAAAATTTAGTATTATTGATGAATTACCTCAGTAAGCTATAGTGGTCAGATATTTGAAATGACTACTTCTTTACCTTTTGAACAAACACGTTCATAAGGTATTCAATCCCTCATTCAATCCCGCGGGATTGATATGCGGCATTAGTCAATCCCGCGCGGGATAACGCATCTTTGAAATTATGTTATAAAATCAAATTGAAAAAACAGATTTTTGTGTGAAATTCAACATGATTCAAACATTCCTTACATCAAGCAACATAAAATCTTTTTTTTTTCTATCAATTGAGTACAAGTAATTAGTGATCAGTCTTATTGAATTCATTCATTTTTTAATGTTTGGCATCAAAAGTTCTGTTTAGTTTTACTCTTACTCCTAACAAAAGGTTTATGATTTGTTCATAGTTTTTCGGGTTTTTAATCTTCCGCAATGTAAATAAATTGACAATTATAAATATTGTGTAGAAGAGTAGACTTCTGATCTACCCTGAAAAGTTGCTGTGTTAATCAAAAAACATTCACTTTTGAGTGGAACACGTCAAAATGCCTATCAAAAAAATACGAGAGATAATACCTATAAAAAAACAATACATATTTTCTCAAAATATATTCAACATTTTTTTTTATTACGATGACTGACGATGTAATCGGACTATTATTTTCAACTTTCATATTACCGTTCTCGTAAATATAAAAACTTCTGAATTACTATCACAGAATTACATATATTCAACATCTCTCGATTGGGGCACTACAAAAATAAATTTCGATAGACACTACATGAACTGAATCTGATAAGTGTAGTTTTTTTCGGAATATTTTCGTGGTAGTCGAAGAAATGATGGAAAATTCAACATGGGCATATAGAAAATTGTATTTATAGTGTACTCTGACTAGATGAATATTCGTATCGAATAGAGTTTTTTAATACCGAGTGCTGAATATCAATAGTAACAAGGGAATACATACCTAATAATCATTTCTAGTCGTTAATTGAACTGTTAAGCCAAACGGCTTCGTGAAAATGTCTGAATATTCCATATGATGTAGATCTCCAATGCACTGATCGAGTGTCTATTGCTGTAGTTTACAGAAATTGACAGTTTTTAAGATATGACTCTGGCAATATTCGATTTTCGTAATTTTCTGGATTGTGGCCATACTCGCTCAGCTCTTATATTCAACGATTTATGCATATAAATTGACTGAAAAACAATTGTTTCTTGGTATTATTTTCAACTTTTGTATTTCCGTATTCGCAGCCGAGAATTGTCCATTTTTGAAGTCTGTGGCTATAGACACTTTTGATCAGTGCCTCGAGATCTACACCATATCAAAAATTCTGAGAAATTCGAGGAGATCCATTTTTTATAAGAAACGTGCGTGGTCCTTTCTAAGTAGATTTGATGTGGTGAGATTCTGATTCGCGACATAAACAAGGAATATTGGAGAGCTTTGAGGCGTTAGTTTACCTTTCAGTCACTTGCGACGACCACCCTGTGCTCGTTTCGCACGCAACTCACCTATGGAACCCGTCGACCATCTTCAGCTGCCCCCGCAAATCCTTCTTCGTGAGGTGGTCCAACATCCTCGCGTCGACGAGGCACTCCATGAACGTCGTCCTGTACTGCGGCAATCCCAACGCCGGCAGCCACGCGTTCCCTATCCACTCGTGGTTCATGTCGCCGAACGCCAGGGTGGTGCGCGACGTTTTCGGCGCCGACGGCGACGTCAGCGACACCATCTCCTGGATGGCGAGCCGCAGCTTCAGCCGGTGCAGCGGGTTGCTGATGCCGATCTCGCGCTGGATCTCCGTGTCGCTAAGCGCGCTCATGATGGCGCCCGACTTGACGTTCGCTCGACAGGCGGCCACGTACCACGCCGGCATGCCGACCCACAGCTCGAGCCACGCGACTATCGTCGGCCCGTTCCACAGCGCGAACGGCGTGCCCGCCTTCATCGCCTCGGCGAGGAGCTCGTGTCTGTAATCACGCTCCCTTTTCAGGAAAACGGTCGTCGTTAACAAACACGCACCTCTCGATTTCGAATGTCGCTTTTCGATAATAATTTCAAACTTTTCTTTCCAATAGTTTTTCAAAAGTTAACATGCAGAGTGGGGGGTGATGGAAGCCACAAACTACAGGAGCTGAATAGTAAAAGACACGTATTGACAAAATGGTCAAGACAAGGATTGTCACATAATAATGTAAAGGTATTTTTTTATTTAGTTATTACTCAAACCCATGAAATATAATATAAAAGTGTAAGATTATGGAGTTGGGCTTCGCGAGGCCAACAGACTAGTCTAGGCCTTGTCTTCGTCTTGATACAAGACTTGACTTTCGAGAGCAAGACCAAGACCAAGAGTATCAACCAAAAGTCTTGGTCTCGGTCTCGAAATAAGAATAATGAACATAAATTTACTCATATATCAAGAAAAATTTGATTGAAAATGTTATGGCAATTTATTTCAATTACTTATTTTTCATATGGTAGGTTTTTAATTTTTGTCCACTCAAAATCGGAAATACATTTTTCAAGTTCAGTGTTGCAGTTTAACTGTTTACATCGAATAGGTGTATGTGTACGTGCTACTATTGAGGAAAAAAGAATACAAAAGAATAAAGAAACTAGCCACTCGCGCTAGCGAAACGTCAGGAAGAAATTCCAAAGAACGACGGCCTTCAAACTCGAAGAAAAGTAGTAATACTGGAAACCTCGGCCGCGAAAGTTTTAACCATTTTGTAAAAAGTTATTTGGTTCGAATTTGAAATTTTTGGAAATATTCTTGATACTGCGTTGTTGTCACTTCCAGCTGAACTTGTCAAGAATTTTTCATTTCAAAATATCCTGTGTATTTGTGCATACCTATTCGAATTTTATGTTAGATATTAAATTAATATCCTATACTTATCTTCAACTGTTTTTGAAATAACGACAGGTGAAAAGTGAGATTTTGCATTTTTCGACAGCCTATTACCCCAGATTCATTAACTCACCCTGTATATGGGTTATATTTATATTTATAAATACCAAATAGAAGGAAGATAACAAATTCATATATTAAAAAACATGAAAACAGATTAGTTTGAGACAAAATGGTTGAGGCTTTTGCGGCCGAGTTTACTGGTATAACTACTTTTCTTAGGGCTTGAAGGCCGCCGTTCTTTAGAATTTCTTCCTAACGTTTCGCTAGCGCGAGTGGCCAGCTTCTTCAGAGGCTTACTCATTTCCGATCACGATGACAGTCATCGGAAGCCTGAAGAAAAGTAGTTATAGATTAGTTTAAGTTACACCGTTGCACCCACCAGAGTTCGGTACTAAATAAAAATAATAAATTATGATCAATATATGTGGTCAGCTATGTGATATTTTCCCCACTCCTACATAAAATAATAAGTTTTGCAATTTCTTCTGGATCCTGATTCCACCCCTCTACCGCATCTGCATCTTACTGCTCATCACAAAATAATCCATTGTAAAATGATCAATAAAAACTTAATTAACATTCCGACCCTTTTGAACCTTCTTTCTGACCTGTCGGCCTGTGCGCTGTGTGGGTCTAATTAAATCTTTATTTAAAATTTCTTAAAAATCATATTATTGTACTGGAACGAAAAATTAAATTCGCTTACCAGTACTGATTGATAATTGTTAAAGACAGACATACGAAATACCTATTATATGTAAATAAACTGCTGAACAATTGAAATGACTAATATAAATTTCTAGACGCATTCTGATCCAAGACCAAGACTATCAAGACCAAGACTGAGTCAGTCTCGTCCTAAAACACCAAGACCAATCCCAAGACTACATTTATTTTTCGAGATCAAAATCAAGATTGATTAGTCTTGGCAGGGGCGGAAACTTTCGTGTCATACATGTCACCTTTATGACATGCGGAATTTGCTTCTGACATGCGAAATTTTATTGCGACATGCTGTCAGTTTTCGTCACAAAAGTTTTTTTTTTACAACTTCGAAGTTTTCTTGTTTATAATGAAACAAATCAACCTGTGTTGCTTAGAGGTCCTTCTCAATGCTACCTAGGCTGAAAACGTATTTTTAATACATTAAGTGCTCTGAAGTTGAATCAAATTACAGTAATAAACTGTCATAGAGAATGGGCAGAAAAGCTGAAAAAAGAATCGATTTTCAGGAAATTGATTAATAATTTCATTAATTGTAGGAAAGTTAGAGCTGCGACAGTAATTTCATTGTTTTATTTTCTTTTTATGAAATACAAATCCAATTTTTTTGGGAGGGTGGGGGTTTAAACTTGGTCTGGCGAAGCTCTATTATGTAGTGAAATTTAAACTCACAATGGGCATAACCACTGGTCGAAATGAAATGGCGAGTCAAAGGACACAAAATGACATATTAACTTGTATCAAATCTCGATTTTACGTCAGCAGAGATCATAGGAGTGAAAGCTACGAGGTGTTTATAATGTTATAGGATATATTTTAGTACATAACATATATTTGTATAATATATATACACAGCAATTGATAATATACCAAAACATAACCTATACATAACCATTTGTCAATGAAATTGTAAGTGGCTGCATTATCTGCAAATTGTCGAGTATATAAACAGATAACCCTGGTCTTTATTCCAAGAATAACCCAGTGACTTTTTATACTTGTCAAACCAAGAAACTATAAAAATCTCTTCGGAATCAAATTTTCAACCCATATTTTGTGTTCAAAGTATTTATTATTTGTTGGCTTGTATTGAACGAATAAAGTATGGAAAATTCATCAGCTCGTCGATAAAAAAGTATTCTGTGTTTGTAGTTTCTACTCCATTCAATTTTGTTAAATAATTGGGGTACAGTTTTGCAAATGATGCTGTAGGTACTCTATCTTATATTTGGAAATGATGATCCTTTTTTCATCAATGACTTTCATTCCAAAAAGCACCGACTGAATAGAACGTTTTATCACCATAATGTGTCATCTTGAAAAGATTCTTACAATATATCGGTCAGAGGATCTATTCTTGATCATTTGCTTAAAAATAAATCATGGACTGAACGTTTTCAACTCAGGTTCTAGGAGGTACTTAACGGCGATCTTTCTGCTAGCCTCATTGATTAACAAAATTTCATGTAGAATCGAATCATACATTTTTGCAGTGAAATTGGGAATTCTGGCACTACATAGTTACCCAACTGTCTTTCATCACAGTGAATAACTATGAGCTTAAAAAAATCCCTAGTGATTACGAGGGGGGAATCTTTCAATTTTTTTTTTGTACGATAGTGCACGCAGCAACAGCTTCTTAAACTATCGGTATTCAGCTCCTGAAGTTTGTAGATTCCATTGGGAGTGACCCACTCTGTATATCATGAGGTGGTGTTGATACAAGTTTTGATGAATAAGTGCGGAAAAAGCTCAACTATGAGTGTTAGTTGGATATATTGTGTTATTCGTTTTGCATGAAGCGACGTGATAAAGTGGAAAGCTTTCAAGTTTTTAGTCTAGATCCAAACAACAGTGAAAAACTTCCTCTTAGCCACTGCTGTTTCAATCCATGACATTAGGCGTTATTAATTTGAAATTATTAATCAAGTAGGCAACTTGTAGCAAATAGCTGAAAATGTGTTTACAACAAGGTATGTATTATATCTCTCGAGTTGAGTTGGTAATCTGTAATGTTTATCTTACTAATCTAATCGCCAATTGAGCGACGATTTTTAAAATCGAATGAAAATTATCATTATTACTCTTAGAATTAACATCCCTACATTCCTTGCTCTAAACTATGAAGAAAAAATGATTAAATTAGGCTAATAATTGAAGCTGAATCAATGAAAAAATCAATATGGAGATGAGCTGGTGACCCTAGTCACCAATTCTTTGTCTGGTATGAAAACCCAAAACAAAATGGAATATTTTTTCATTGGTTACAAACTTCAGGCTATACAAAAGAAGGAGAAACAGAAGAATATGAAAAAAACAACCCAATATCGATAATTCGAGAAAAATTCTATTCCAAGAAAATATTCCTTAAAATTAAAATTTTGTAGGAATATCATCCCCAATCTTCTGTTCTACTCCCAAACCAATCTACTGAAAACTATGTTAGAGAATAATTGATAGAAAAAGATATCATACACCCACTTTTTCTTCTGTCTTCGATCGAAGTCGCCTTTCTGTCCCATTTTGCCAGATATGCTCATCGAATCACTCAAATCCCCATCAGGTAATCCGATGCTGCTCTGACTCAGGTTCAAAGAGCTATCTTGTGCCGTTCCTTCTTTACCTTTGACCTGCAAGTTATTCATATAAATTTGGGGCGATGAAAACACGATCACGCAAAATCTTAATAAAACGGACTACAGTAATCCAATACCCGATCTCGAGGAATATTTTTGAAAAATCACCTTGCACCAGACAAAAAAATAATTGGTCTGTCCCTAGTTGTGAAGTTCAGAAGAAATTTCTCATTTCTAATAGGCAGATTCAGAAATGACCAAGATATTTTTTTAACAGTATCGTTAGTTAAATTGGGATATTGAAAAAATCATTTTGGTAATAAGAACGCAATTCTCATTTTTTATCAAATCAATAATAATATTGACTTCATGACTGACACCAATAAATAAAGGGCTATATGGTCTAATTCATTTATGAGGTTGTCCCCCTGAAAGATATATCTGAAGGGATGGCTGTCTCTCACAGGTTGTCCATGCAATTAATTCCCTTAATTATTTCTTAGATATTGAAAACTCGATTTCGACCCTCTTTCGACAAAATGTTTAAAAAAATCTCAAAAACTAATTAGGAAAGATTTGAACATATAATTCTCATTACTTTTAATTTGAATTTTTTTCCAAAAATCTTACTTTTAAATTTAGTTTTGACATTGCCTCTTTTGTCTTGACCGAAAAAATATTCTTCTCTCACGACGATTCATGAGTTGCTATCACATTTGAAAATAGCTTATAAAGTTGAGCAAGAGTCACAAGATGATGTTCCAAGAGGGTGATTATTTATAGTTTCAGAACCGTTCCAACTAGAATGAATGGGCAAGCATATATATTAGAATAGATACAAGAATATTTGCATGAAAATGGTCATATTAGTAGTAATGAAGTAAGTTGATAATAGATACAAAATTTATA
>JAVJAQ010000764.1:96545-136545 GCA_032362365.1 Zygogramma bicolorata
CTTGTATTTTCCAAAATGGTACAAATCAGTGAAGAAGGTAAGGTATTTTCAAGAAGTGAATATATTGAATAAATAAAAGTTAAACGTTAAATATTATTTTTTGGTAGGTTTGGTGATCCAGAGTTAAATTCTTCAATGGTGGTATTGGTGGGATTGGGATCAATTTAATTAAAGAAAAACTATTGTTTCCTTGCCAACGTTTCGAATTTTAATAAATTCATCATCAGGGCTCTATAACAATGAGTTGCGTGTTAAAGTGGTATGATATAAATAAAATAAGAGAATGCCAACAAACTCTTGGAACATTTTCAGGGGTTCAAAATGTTGATTAATGAAAAAAAATTTAAAATACTTACCAAAAATCAGTTTTTCCGAGTAAAAATAATAAAACTAGGTATAAAACAGACATTTTAGATACACGATCTAGGTACAAACAAAACCACATTGAGTTCAGTATTCGTTTGTCCCGTATTTTATTTATATCATACCACTTTAACACGCAACTCATTGTTATAGAGCCCTGATGATGAATTTATTAAAATTCGAAACGTTGGCAAGAAAACAATAGTTTTTCTTTAATTAAATTGATCCCAATCCCACCAATACCACCATTGAAGAAGTTAAATATCATAATAGAGCTACAGCAATACGCTATATTCATGATTCCGTAAAAGTTTTCTGTACATCTTCATAGCGCAGAGTGTTGATTATCAGACATGGTTAGGTGTTGTTTGAATCCGGCGTCAAGGTTTTTTTCAAATATTTGTTTTGTAGGTTCTCCTAATTATGTGAATTTCAGGGGCATGCTATATACTATACCTACTTCTTAGTTTTAGTTCTTGATAAAATTTTATTTGTTAGTTTCATAAATATTTTTTCCAAATGACTTGCTATTCGAAGGAAGCGGAAAAATCATATGTATAACATAGGAGTTTTTCTTCCTTGAATTATTAAACTTCATCCTCGGGACGAAAAATAGCTCTTTATTTACTACCTTGCTATTTCGATTCAGAAAGCTCAAAAATTATCCGAGTGGAATAGTTTTTAAAATAAATGAAATAATACTGGATTACGAAAAATACATTCTTATATCAATATTCATGGCGTTATGTAGCTGAACTTATTTTTAGGACATTTCGACAAAATACATCACTATCTCAGAATAGAGAAAACTTTCATCCAACTGTCACGTCTTCCCTGCGAATTCGGTATTAAACGACAATCAGCATAACGCAAACAAAAGGAACTTATTTACTGATCTCTGACTTACACAGAACAAAATGATTCACAAACTAGAATACACAACACAAAATATCACTCTGAACTTCGCTTCGAAAGATGTAGCTTTTTCTTCGTTCTGAACGCTGACAAGTTATGACTGGCTTATCTGTTAGTCTTTCATAAATTAGTAATAGGTTAACTCGATTCTTCGAAAAATCGCAGAAGGATGTTTGATTTAGGGTGGGTACTTTACTGCCTAATTAACAGCCCGTTAAAACAATCCGTGCTTAGGCTGTGCTTTCACTCATGCAAATGACAGGATGTGGTGTCCATTCTCAGCACCTATTATTTTAAGGGACTCTTAATCAGGTCGTAAAGAACCCACCCTTATAGTGGGAAATGATTCATTATTAAACAGGCTGGAGCTAAAAACAGTTGACAAATTCATCACTATACAATTATTACTGATGAAATATTCCTTAGGAAAAAGTAAGAATATAATAGTAATAGGATCCTTGACTCAGATCGAAGAGCGTCATATAAGTCGGACGTTTCGGATTAAATCCTATAGGTTTATTTCCTCGTTCCCATTACTATCAATTGTACAAAAAAAAATAGGAATTATTTCCAGTATTGGTATCAGGTATCTCAAGTGAATATTTGAAATTTTCAAATCTTTCCGAATTGATGAATGCAGATAAAGCATAAGTATAATATTGAAATCAATAATATATCACTTCGATGATATACTATATTTCATCACATTGTGTTCGAACTGTTCAATAGTTTAATAGTTTTGAAGTTGGTTGTTTATTGTAGAGGTTTGTTTCCTCATGAAAAATTGATTTCTCTCCAAATCTGGTATATTGATCATTACTCTTTTGAAAGAGTAATTGTTGTTGTTTTAAAATTATTCGTTTCCGTTAACCAGCTGACGAACGTCAACCCTCAGAAGTCGAAACTTGAGCGAGCAATGGATCAACGAGGCCTTACCTATAAACGTGCGATTACCCCGCAATGAGTAGATTATTAGGTTTTCGGTTATATAACTATCTTCTACAAATGCAAAAAAAGGTTGTATGTTACCTTCTGCATCACTAGAAACGTCGAAAGCTTGTTGGACGTTAGCCAGCACGTGGGCCTGTTGAAGTTTCTCCCACTCGTGGTCGGTCATGGATCTCGATCCGAACGGTAACTTGGGCTCATCGTCGATGGGCGTTCTGCTCTTATTTCCCCTTCGAGGTAAGGAATGAGTGTCGAAACTGGAATGACTAGCACTTCTTGAAAAACTATTGGGATCCACCGTGTTAGGTGACAACGACCTGGAAGATAAATAATTTATGAGAGTGTTGGCAAGTAGATCTTCTAATGTTATATTGAAAAGGGTAGGTAGGAAATGTCCGTTTGATATAATAATGATAATAGGGCTTTCATTGTTGTTCCTAAGAATACAACTCATCAAATGACAGAATATCCAACCGCAAACAATGATAACTTTAAACTTATAGCAATACGGGTGCAAAACAGTTATAAGACAAAACTACATTATTACTATTACATGTTCTTTGAAACAATCAACCAGGTTAAGGGACAGTGGAGGTGGCACAGCATAAGATAATATTGAAATGCTCGAAATAAATTTATATAAATTAAATTCAAATGAGTAATTTTTATAACATAAACATATTTATATTCAAAGATAAATATACTGTGGCATTTGCCTAATTTTTCTGTAGACGAAAAATAAGGATAAATTGATTTAATTTAGAATGGAACTGGGAATGATATGCAGTATAATAGAACCTAAGAAGCTCTGAATATCAAAATGACAACCAGTAGTAGCAATGTGAAACAAATGAAGAGTATAGTAATGCCACAGACAAATTGAATTGAAACATCCATTAGCCAGACTGACCAAGAGAAGTACATTAAGAAAGTATAACTACTGCTCTTCGGGCTTGAAGGCCGTCGTTCTTTGGAATTTCTTCCTGACGTTTCGCTAGCGCGAGTGGCCAGCTTCTTCAGAGGCTTATTCATCTCCGATGACTAAACAGTTCGATTTCTCAAGGCGTAGATGAATAAGCCTCTGAAGAAGCTGGCCACTCGCGCTAGCGAAACGTCAGGAAGAAATTCCAAAGAACGACGGCCTTCAAGCCCGAAGAGCAGTAGTTATACTAATAACCTCGGCCGCGAAAGCCTCAACCATTTTGTACATTAAGAAAAATTTGCAAAGATAGGCAAATATTCAAAACTGCAAACATGTATCTAGAAAATGGAATACTTGTCCTTAGTAAAGTAAATCCTGACTCGTTCAGCTCAGAAACTCCGAAGGCACAGAGACCACATCAATACATGGGAAGTGACAAACAATAACAATGAACAAACTCCGGCAACTTGCGATAATTATACCACAACAGCAGATGTTGTGCTCTTTTTATATAAGGACTTTAGCCCATGCCAATATTTTGAGGTGATAGTGTTGAACGATCCAAATATGATACTTTCAAGAATATGGCTTGCCGGAGAAAAATTAGGCAAAACTAAGGCAGAGATATTCCGATTTAGGGTGGATGGAAGCGGCTGGAGAATAATGATTCTCATTAACAAAAAATGCAAAATAAGTAGTCTGAGCTCAAGAAGCTCTCAGTTGATGCTGAGAAAGATATCACTTAGCGACAAGACATATTATATTCCCCAATCTCGTGAATGCGCCCATGAGGCAAAGTCTGTACGGGCAAGGGATGGTTTACGATATTGACTACCATGGTGCTTTTGGACGTCTTATTGACTTTTTATGCAGTGTAAGTACCATTTCAATTGAGGAGGAAATAGGTTATTACCTATAGTGCTACCGAGTCGGCTACTTTATTCGCTACAAAGACCTCACGCACCTGGACTACACACATCTGCTTACACACGTTTCTTGTGTGTTGTGGTAACCTATCGTCCTCGACATATCACCAATTCTTTTATGGCCAGGGTCGAATTCAAATAATGAAGCAACCAATGCTGTAGTGATGAAGAACTGAAGAAAAAGTGATAATTCACTCAGAGCCGGTTTTTCAGTCTACTGCTAAAAAAACAGTTTTCAGCTATCCCCAATATCCAATCGAATGTATCGGTCAAGCACTTCGATTCGCTACTGAGAATTTAGCTGACAGCTGAAATTATTAACATTGGATTGAAAAATCGGCCATTAGAAGGCTATGGAATCTCATCAAAAAGACCAAGACACGGAGCTTCATTTGAATCGATAATGAACCAGCAGAAAGCCAACACAATATTTCCACCAGCTCTTGAATACTTGTCTTACCTAGTCAGTGCATCCGTTTGTTGTATATTATAAGCTATTTCTTGCTGCAACATCTGCCGTTTGACATTGTCTATTTCTAACCTAGATTTAGCTAATTCTTTCATGATTTCCGATTTTTGGACGTCCAGATCCTCCATCATCTTCCTAGTTTTTTCCAACTCTTGAGTGAGATTGTTCTTTTCCTGCAACGCGTGCATCCTCTCTTTGAGGTGATCTTGCAGTCTGTCGTTGGACTCGGACAGCAGTTTGTCCACTGTCGTCGAAAGGCGAGAATTATGGTCTTCATTCATTTTTAGTCTTTGGTTAAGGCGTAACAGTTCCGCATTTTTCTCGTCCAAGTTCGCCTCCAGTCTTTGGATGCGGTCTTCGGCCGATCCGTGTCTTTCTTGAGCCTGAAATAATCAAAAACGAGTAAAGCACAACAGCCAGGTAGGTATGTGTTGGTAACCATCGATCAGTAGTCTCCTAGACCTGGGAAATTGTGATTATTTGTGATAATTTCTCTATAAAGCACTTATTGTGGAATGTAAGATCCACATTAAATCATTCAAGCTGTAATTTTTGTGACTATGAATAAATACTAAAAGTGTACATTGATGATACTTGAAACTTGCATGTTCATTATAGCTAACAACTGTTCAATTAATGAATTGAAAATTGCCATTTGAATTGTTTCAAACGTAGACTCTATTTATCTCTATCCACTTGAAATTCGATAGAATATAATTGATCGAGTTGAACCAGTCTTCAATTTATATCGCAGTATATAAGTAGATCGAAGAATCCCATGCTTCAATCCGGATGAAGAAATCCAACTTCACAGCAATATATCAAATGTCGCAACATTACATTTATTGTGTTCGATTTGAATAACGAATAGTTGTTTTTTGGTTTTGAAAATGTCTGAAACCCCAATCCTTTTTCCATCCATTAATCCCAGAATGTTTTCCTTAATCAGTTGATTGAAAAACTTCTCTCTTTTTTGGATAATAGCTTTTTTCTTCATCATTATTTTATATTCATTTTGAGAAAGACAACAAACAACTAATCTGAAATTGGCTACTTCTATTTGAAATTTTTCAATTTCAAACCTGTTTATCTCGTAATCTCACTTTTCTTCAAGCCCTATTGGGTCCTATCCTATATTTCATGGAATTGACTTGATAGTCCAGTCTATGACCATTTTCCCGTGTATTTATCCCATACAGCACCGATTCGCATGAAAATTTGGATTCAGGATCTACATACACTCTTTTTCAGAATCTACCCTGTGCCGAGGGTTGCTTTCTCCCTGGGGGTGGATGACACCCCTTCTTGGGGGTGAAAAAATTGTTATTGGAAGTAAGTGCGAAAATCAATAGATTGACTTATTCTTAGCACTTTTTGTTCAATGAAGTTTCTTCTGAAAAGCAATACTTTTCGACTTATTCGCGAGTGGAATTGTCGGATTTCAGTCGAAAAAAACACATTTTCAGATCCTTTTTCGTGAATAACTGGAAAATAATGCATCTAATCGAAAAACCTGCAGAGAGTAAAATTATAGCTTTTGAAAAAACAAAGGCGATCGTTTATTTGTGATGTATGCAAACCCACTACAAACTGAATAATTGCTTGTTGAAAGTTGATTGGTATTTTCAAACGCCACAATAAACGTACAATAACCAAAAACCAATGCATTTTTCGGGAAAAACTAATTGGACCTTTTTAAAAGTCCTTCTAAAATCCTTCATTTTTGTTATTCATAAAAGTTTCTAGCATCAAAACTGACCGAGGTATAATGGAAATAATGTTCAATCCTATTTTTTTCTTGAAAAAAAAATTGTGAATAACTCATCCTTGCTTTCCCCCCCCCTTTGGAAAAAATCGTTGCCTAGTGGAACTATATGTATATATACATATAGTTCCACTATGTATATATACATATAATTCCACTAGGCCTAAAATATAGTTACTATGTGTATTCTTCAATATACTAATGTACATACTCTAATTTCTACAAAAATTATTTTTGGTTTTTTTCCCATAACTCGCTTAGTCTTCAAGCAATTGAATCCACCAAGAAAGTATTTCTTAGCTTTTTTCAAGAGCTATAAGCTCATTCACATTATTTTTTGTTTCAGATTATATTTTTGAAAAGGTTCTTGCTGAAAGGGCTCAAAAAAGGTACTTTGCGCGAACCCTCACAATATTTAACAGGCCATATCTTACTCTATTTTCATCCTGCAGAAAAAATGAAACACCGAAATTTTCAGAAAAGAATAGCCTTCAATTTTGTACTCTAAAAAATTTTTCATGTGATCAATACTTTTCGAGTTATTTCGAAGAAATTGTGATTTTTCGCTGAATCACGTATATGATTTTTTCTCTTCAATCTCAATTTTTTCCAAAACTACGTACTTTAAATTGATGAAAAACTCAGAACTCATTGAAAGAACATAAATGAAGTGAATTATGGACTAACAACGATTTTTTTCAAAGGGGGGAGAAGAGAGGATGAGTTATTCACAATTTTTTTCAACGAAAAAATAGGATTCAACATTATTTCCTTCATACCTCGGCCAGTTTTGATGCTAGAAACTTTAATGAATAACAAAAATGAAGGATTTTTGAAGGACTTCAGAAAAGGTTCAATTAGTTTTTCCCGAAAAAGGCATTGGTTTTTGGTTATTGTACGTAGAAACTTTCCATTTTGGCGTTTGAAAATACCAATCAACTTTCAACAAGCAATTATTCAGTTTGTAGTGGGTTTGCATACATCACAAATTAATAATCGCCTTTGTTTTTTCAAAAGCTATAATTTTGCCTTCCGCATATTTTTCGATTAGATGCATTATTTTCCAGTTATTCGCGAAAAATGATCTGAAAATGTGTTTTTTCTTATTGATAACCGACAAATTCACTCGCGAATAAGTCGAAAAGTATTGCTTTTCAGAAAAAACTCCATCGAACGAAAAGTGCTTAGAATTAGTCAATCTATTGATTTTCGCACTTATTATCAATGAAAAATTTTCCACCCCCAAGAAGGGGTGGCATCCACCCCCAGGGAGAAAGCAACGGGGCACGGGGTAGATTTTGGAATAGAGGGTAAGTAGAACCTATATCCAAATTTTCATACGAATCGGTGCTGTATGGGATAAATACACAGTTTACACTTTTTTCACCGTCATAGACTGGAGTATGAGTAGTTCAACCAATCCGAGAAGTGTATATATCTATCAGGTGGATCGGATCCGCTCAAGTCAGACCCATTTTATGTGGATTCGAAGTTGTGAGATAAATGTAGTCATAGTTAGGTTATTTACTTCCAGTATTTTTTTGTGAAAGGCTCGCGCTAAGAATTTTCAGTTTCGGTTAGTTAGAGACTGCTTCGAACTAATGAAAAAATTATTTTTTTCCAAGCCAGATTATTTTCTGTTCTCAAATCAACAAACAATGCATCAACCTTTTTCTGCTAGTTGTTTACTCGATGGTTTGCAAAATTTAATTTCATCATTAATGAATTTTGTGAAAGTCGTCTATGATGTTGTATGAAACTTATTCTGTGATTTATGTATGTGATGAAATTGTGCCATACATGATGTGAGTCCACGGTAAACGTTATAGAAAAATAGTATATTATTTACCAAGTAGGGAAAGCTGAACGCAAAGGGTTTATAATTATTCGACAGATATTAATTAATTTTGAAAAAAATCGAGAATAATTTTATTCACGAATTAATGGTGCTTCGCAAATGAATGTCAAAATTTCCTTGCGATTTGCGGGAAAACACTATATTGTGTGATTTTCACAAAACCGCTACACGTGTTTCACTATACTATAGTTTTTTCGGGCCTGTTATGGTACTACCAATAGTAGAAGAATAGGGAATAGCGTGGAGCAGTTTCGTTAACTGTCTAGTGAAAATTACACAAAAAAAAACTATGTGCAAATTGAATTCCTCAAGTTTGACAAAGTTGAAAAGACCTCTCAGATAAAGTGAAGTTTAGATTCATGTTCAATGAGGGGCAGTATACTTTAAGTAGGTCTGATATCGTATTGTAGACACATCACAATCGGTTGACAGCTGATTTGCCGTTTTATATTCTTTTTTTGACGAGTTGGGACTCAAGCCCCCCACAGACTTCGTGATTTCTTGTCGGTTATCGGTGAACGCGACAGGCCATCGTGACAGAACCGAAGTCTGTGTCACGTCGAATTGTCACGATGGATATCTGCCGACGCTTGATTTTCTTCGCGACGGTTCGTCGGTTGACGGGAAAATTCGAGGTGTGTGGGTATTTCGTTCCAACGTGACAGTTTAAATCCATTGTCGTTTCACATGACGTTTTCACCTGATAGTAATCGCACATTCTCGAATTGAGGTAAAGAAATGGATAATACTGAACACATCAATAAGGAGTTTCTTATACAATTAATCGAGGCCTACAGGGAATATTCTTGTTCGTGGTGCATAAAATCAAGTGAATATAACGTCAGAAACAAAAAAAATAAAGCTCAAAGTCTCAAGTCGGTCAATAAATGTATGTGTGAGAATGTTCTTCTTTCAACTATTCTTTCGTCCAAGTCCGACGTCTTTTTTTTTGTTTTGCTTTCACTCAAAACTGCGGCTGCCGCCGCCACCGCCAGAAGTTGTGTCTTGTTCATCACGAAAACTGCTACTTATCACGAGATCTGAGGCTTCATCGAGCGCGACGGTCGATCACGATGGCCTGTCGCGTTCAGCGATAACCGACAAACAGTAACGAGGTGTGTGGGGGGCTTTATGTCGAACTTACTAGCGAACTTTGCTCTAGTCGAGGTTAACAAACGGTAGTTGACCATATTAATTCCAAGTCGATGAGTTTTTTTGTGGCTACCTATTTTAGTTATTCATCGAAGTTTGCTAATTTTCACTTCATATATGAGGAAGAAATTCCACTTTTTTTTTGAGATTTTTTCCTTCAATAACCATCCAGCTACTGGAAATTTTCAGCGCTAGCCTTGTTCCCCTTAATTCGATATACTCGGACACTTTTCAATATTGAATAATCCTTTGGCAAGATTCAATTTCATTTGAATATGAGTGCAACCAGTGAATTATCGAACCTGTGAATTTTCAAGTACATAACATAACATAACATAAAGTACATAACGAATTCATAAGTATTTGATAAGATATTACAGAATGAAACTAACGAAAATGAGTTTTATACAATATGAACAGGTGACATTCTGAAATGAAAAATTATTAACACTTGCCAAACTACAAACTGTGATATATGAATGAAGATTAGTCATGCATCCAACATCGTAACCAGTGTCTAGCAGAATTAAGATCTAGATAGAGGTGTTCAAATATAGGCTTACCATTATATGAGTAAGGATGTGCATTTTTGATTCAGACAAAGGATGTTAAAAATATAATATAAGCTGAATCGAATATCTCCAATATTGGTTTCAATGCTGAACAGATTTTTGACAATTATATTTCAATTGAAGCTAGGAGTATAATAAATGACAAAGGACCCACCTATTTTTTGGAAATGGTCTAAGATCTTTACTGACCAGACCATAAAATGTGTAGTGATGAAAGGTTGATGGTAGAAGTATCTTTGGTCTTCTAGAGTCTTGTTCAAATGCCATGCGGACGAAGTGAACATTTTCAAAGTTTGCAAATTGCTTTTCATAATTGAATATTATCAACATCCTTCGTTCTGTGAATAATTATATTAGCAGCTCTTCATTGAAGAAAATTGGGTTATAGCTCCAGGCTCACTTGTGACTAAATCACCTAAACACATAATTGTCCCAGAAATATGATATTTTTTAATCAAATTAACAGCAAATTAACAAAGAACAGAAAAACAAAGCTGCATTCGAATATTTAACAGTTCCTAATAACTATTATGAAACGAACAAGTTCTTGAAAGGCGCAATTTGTAACAGTTTACGAGTACAAAGTTTGCCATCAAATATCGTAAACACACTTTCATCGAATTACCATCTGAAACTCGGTAAAATCATTTTATTCCCTACAAAGGAACGACTCCGCATACATACGTTATTAAATTCAACTTCCTGCTTCATTATATAAATTACGAGTGAGTTATACTTCAATTTTCGTATTATTTCCAAGTTCAGAGTAATTCCGCAGATGGTAATTTTGCATAAGTTTGCTCAGTTTCAGACAAGTTCAGTTTTCCAGGAAACTTATTCCAACTGCCAGAGAGTTTGAACGATGGTAAGAAGTAAGTTATGAAATTGGGACATATTTGAGGGACAAAGCATTACATCTAAAGCACAACATCGATTGTTTATTCAACACACTAAAAAGTTTAATGATCGCTCGACCAGAACAACTGCTATCAACCTCCTACTGGTTTCATTCAGATGTCTGGTGTGCGATGAAATGAATGAAAGCAGGTACTCTGTTGATACCGTGTATACGACTCAAGCGTTCAATGTGAACAATTCAATGATATGGAATTTCATTCAATTCATTCGGAAACTTCGCAAACAGATTTTGTTGGTATAAACAATTACTGAATTCGAGAGTTTCCTAAACAACAATATAAGTACTTACTGTCACATTATCAAAAAAAAAAAAACCTTAATTATCGTTATTTCTTCATTTCACTATAAAAGTTATTGCAAATTCATGTGCACCTTTTATAAAAACAATATCGAAACATAACTGACACAAAAAAAATGAGATAAGTCAGACAACTCAATATACTAATTGTGTATTCGTAGTTCACTCAACAATAATGTCCATTCAACAGTTATTTTATAAATTCGGAGTATTTATTAGAAAATCATTACATTGAAGCAACATTCTGGCCGAATCCATTAAATCTATATTCATCAATAGTCATTTGCAAGTACCCCTCTAGGGACTGAATTCATATTGTATGAATGATATTTACATATTGTTTAATGAAATAGGTGGTCGTGGAAAAAATAGTGTACATTACTTAAGCGAAAGTGTTACCTTAGTACATTTCTCACGAAATATTGGTTAATAATTTGGTTACGAGATTTTCATTTACTGATTTTATTCACTCGATCCAAGCATGAACCTCTGGCTCATTTTGGAAAAAAGTTCTTTCTGCAATTTTTTTGGGGAGACGTATGCATTGTCCAAATGAAATACAACATATTACTCGTAGAAAACTATTTTTTTGAAATGAATTCAAAACTTATGCTTCATAAGGTTTGTTCGACTTCTAATTCAGAGCATGTTTCTAGGGCGATTTTAATTTTGAGCAGAACTAGTAGTGCCGTACAATAATCGAGAACTTTTTAATGACAGCCCTTTCCATGAAAGATTTGGACTTGAAGTACTATAATTCAAAATATACAATTCCTTGCTCTTTACTCTTTCTGCAGTAATTACCCACAGTGGAACTTTAAATGGTGGCCATTACATGGCTTATTTTCCACCTCTTACACCAAAGTGTAGCTTGAGTTCAATGATAGTCTTGTATTATATCTCTCAACGAAATCAATAGTGAAGAAAATAACTTATTATATTTTTTTAAGAACTGAAACGGGCAAATAATTGATTTACTTTTCTCCATTCATTTATTCGTGTTACTTAGTTCATTCAATTTCAGTTATTTCATCAAGATAAAAACCACTTGTTTTTCCCAGCAAAATTTTTACAGACGAAAAATTGTTGACTACCGAATCTTTGAGTCGTTTACAGCAATAAATGTGATCAACAAATAACTGCTCATAATTCTTTCATACAGAAAGCCATTTCACACCAAACGGGAACTGATAAAAATTGAAAGTATACTGGAGCTTCGACTTTGATGTACACTCCAAACAAAACAAAAACAGGACATAGAGCGGGTTTACGATGAATTGCAAAAAAATAGAACTAGCGATTGTTTGAAAATGTTTTTTCTGAATGAAGAAAATACGATATCAGTTAACAAATTGTCACATCACTCAAAATTTCCTACTACAAAATGATAAAGGAACCGATATTTATAAGAACTACTCATTTTTGGTAACGTTCAGGATATCAGGAAATACTTTTTTGTTGCTATAATTTTGATTCATAATGCAACTGTCAAGTTTTTGTCATAACGATCAGTACGATGAATGTAGACTCCTTCAATGGAATGACATCCAGAGAGTATAGAAAGGAAATCTGCTATTGACGAGCTATGAAAATGAAAGGAAGATCTCATAAATATTTGACAGATCTCTTTGACTATAGTAAATACAATGAATTCTGAATAGAGGAATGTTTTGAAAAGGAAGGATTAAGTTTCAGAAACGTTCACAAAAATAAGAACTTTTTCATTGGTCAATTTTTTTAGTGATGCGATAAGTCTTCATGATTTTTTTTTGATCCAGACCTAACATTTTTCATTGTCACAGACAAATGGCTGTAGACAGGTCTGTCTACATGTTACATGTCGAACAAGAACCCGTTTGGTGCGAAACCGCCTCAAGGGAGAATAACTACTAGTCGTGTTTCAATACGTGGTGAAAACAAACTGAAAAAGAATAGTGTGCCGTCAGACAATAATCAGAGAGGTAACATCGAATAGTAACGAAGTGAGCTGAGAGCCTCGTACCTGCGGTCTCACCTGTGTCAGCGCCTCCATGCGTTGCTTCAGCTGCTCTTCGATCTCCGGCAGTTTGGAGTATTGAGCTAGTTTCTGCTCGGCCAGCTCCAACTTCTCCTGGATCGCCGCTATCTTCTCTTCATGCAACTGAAAGTCACGAATCAAATTACACACTACGGTCTCCAACACGCCGTGCATTTTGGACGGGTGTTGTTTTCGAGTAGGCATATCATTCATCGAAGTTGCAACGGAGCTCGATGAGAAAAACATGTATCCACGTACACAAACAACTCTACGAAAGGCATTAGAGATACCCTCGTGTATGGTGTACACAAATAAAGACTTAATATTCCATCGAAAATTCAGGTAGTTTCAACCCGTGACAGACCACCCTTCGTGGCACCCTTCGTCGGTTTCTATGATCTTGACAGAGTAAATGGATTGAGAAACTAAGGGCCGGTTTTTCAATCTACTGTCTACAAACATAACTCCCAGCTAAGTCCCCAACAGCCAATAGAATGTCTCGGGCATCCTTTTTAGCTTTCAGCTAACGCTTAGCGGGTGATTGAAAAACCTGTCCTGACTCGGATATGTTTTAATTCGAATTCCGAATGAATATCCTCAAACTGTTGGAGGATAAATTGTTATTTCAATATCACTACTTTAATATTATTCAAATGGTGAGAACATGTTAGATGAATTACACGTTCAATATGTGTTATGTACATAGTATTCCTCACTAGATGGTCTATCGGATGTTTCTGAAAATTGAAAAAGATATACATTCGGAGTTATGCTTCGGGCTATGGATGTCACATTCCAATATGAAATTGAAATATTGAAATTATAGTGAACGTGATATCTGGGTCGAAAACTTGAAATAATAGAAATTTTATGAAAAAATGTAAACAGAAAACTCTTCGAGTGAATAAAGGTATGTGAAAAAATTCAATTGAAATATTGAAAAAACTGGAAAAAATGTTTTCATTTATTTTCTTCAGTTTATCATTTCATGACCGTTCAATTCTTCGCTCAATCCTATTCAATATTCTTTATCTTCCAATTTGTCTCATTTGATTTCCATACCCAGGTACTACAATTATTGGTAAAGGTGTAGAACACGTCGAATCTCAGATTTCGATGAAAATCGCAGGGGAAGTTCAGGGTACCTTGAAATGAATGAAAAACATGAAATTTTGGTGCGGAAACCATAGGAAAACCTCATTTCAATGAAAATTAATATGCGGAGGGTACAAAAAAAAACCTTAGATTTACTGTTATATCATCCTTGTACTTACCACTACATTCATGAAATTATATCTACATATACTATTCTTGAATAAATATTATGTTTTTGTACATATTACAGCTCATACAGTTTGCATTCATTGCTGGAATCTAATTACTACAAGTCAAAAAGTTGACATCAACATTCATGAAATTTCAGTCATTTGACAGCTGTGCTGCATAGAGATAAGAGATAACCGGTACGATGTTGCCACAATTCCAAAATGTTCTATTTTATATTCGAATGGTATACAATTTCAAGTTATGATCCTTCAAAGTTCGAAAATGGACATGTTCTGCCTTCTTTTTCTGCGCCACAAAATCTCTCGGACCACATGCGTTTTAATTCATGGTAAATATGTTTTTTCATGAAGATGAATATTTTTATGAAGATGTTTATTGCATTCGGCTGATGCGATTCGAGATTGAGAATCAATGGAAGAGGATGGAAGCGACTATTATTGATGCTGTGGAAGTAGTTTACTAACATTTTGTTGACTAAAGGTTCTGTGTTGAGTTAGGTTTGACTTATTCTTTCACATGATTGAACATTTTGGATCATAATCAGTTTCATTTTGTTCAATTATATTTAATTTCAATACATTTTCACATACTTATTATATATAATATATGAGAAGATAAAATTATATTGGTTGTTGAAAATAATCGACAACTGTTATAGACGAATATTATGATGCACCACCGCGATTTCTGAAATATTTTGATTTTCGATATGGTATAATATTCAATTCTCAAAAAAAAATCGAAAAATATTTACTATTGAAAATTTTTGATTTGCACCATAATTGCATTTGGTCCCATTCTTTAATATTTCTCAATAATCAGACGTTATTCAAGTGATGCTAGGTTAGTTAGGTTTGATTTTGATTTATCTTAATCGGACTTTATTCAAGTGATGCTGGGTAAGTAGCATCACTTGAATCACTCCACTTAAATGGAGGTATAACCTCCATTTCACCATGTTTTGTATGTATTTTTATAGTTTTATTTTTGTTATCTTTTGGTATATATCGCATTTTTTTAAGTAAGTATTTACTACCCAAGCTTTGTCAACAAGATTATGTCTTATGATAATAAAGCATATTATTATTATTATTAAGTTAGTTTAGATTTTTCTCATTAGTTAGACGTTATTCAAGTGATGCTAGGGTAGTTAGGTTTGATTTTGATTCATCCCAATAATCAGACGTGATTCAAATGATGCTAGGTTAGTTTGTTTTGATTTCAATTCGAATACGACATTGTCCCAATTTACAGTTTGGCAACTTTGCTTTACATCATGTGCGTTATCGGTAAAATGTTGTCACTATGACAGTCACTGTTGTCAGTGTCAGTGGTGAATTTTTCTAAGTAAACATTTTGATATTTTCAATGGATATTTGGAGAAAACATATGCTCAATTCTGATGTGTTTAATCAAAAAAAGTGTGAGTACTTGTATTTCGTTCGAAATTCCGTGACCAAAGCAACAAAACAGTAAGATTTTTTCAACTCAGAAATTACTAGTTTTTCGGCTATAATTCAGTTTTTCACACGAAAAAATCGTTTCTCATAGCTTCCGCGCCAAAATTTCTATGTATTTTTCGATTGTAGGCCGTTTCTGGCGATTTCCAAAAAAATTACAAAAATTGGCGATTTGACGTATTCTTCACCTTTGCCCAATTATTTCATTAATTTTTTTAATTCCGTTAGTCGAAAGATATCGAACAATGAAGAATTTAATGAGAGTAAGTTGAAGACATCATTTATTTTCTATATCAATTGATTTGAAGAAGAAAAGCAGATTACTTAGAAAAAAATGATTTTTGAACAAATGTAAGTAAATTTAAAAAATCAGAGATGATGTGAGAAAATATAGAACGTTCCACTTGAATAACAACTCAGTTTATGTAATGCTCTTATAGAAGTGTGGTAACACTGCGACAACCAAAATATTCTCAAAGGCTGAATCAAACCAATCCATTACCACAACCTTAATTTCGATTTTATATCTCTTCTGATTTTCCATAAAGTTCCATCAGACCATTTAATTTCGAACACCCTGTACGCGTTAAATCACTACCACTTTAATTTAGTGTTGATAATAAATGTCATTCATGTTCCCAACTCATTCACAACGGTCACTACTAAATTCACAACAATTCTATTAGTCCGCACCGAAATGAATAATAATTGTGAATAATATAATGTGACTACTATATTACTAGTTGCACTTATCACTATGTATATAAACGCATTCGGTTGAGGTGATTACGTCGACTTGTTTTTGGTAAATGTGACTCATTATACGGATGAAGGGCAAAGGTTAATGGAAATGCATAATGTAGCTCGAATTCCATCATCATTATCGAGATCGAATATTTGGAAAGTTTTCGATAAGAATAGTTCAGAATGGAGGGTAAGCCAAAATACAACTGCATTTCATTGAGATCGTAAATACGGTTAGGTAAGGAGCTATGCTTGAAAACGTTTGATTTTCAATAAGGGTCGGATGTACGACCTTTGGTCGAGCGGTAATCGACGAATAATAACAATCAGTTAACAAATGATTTGGCCTCTTCACTACACAGCAGTGGCGGATCCAGGATCAAAGGGGGAGTTTATAACTCAAAATTTATATATATATATATATATATATATATATATATATATATATATATATATATATATAACAGAAAATTATGAGATACGGTATAGCAACAACTAGGTTTGAAAATTTACCTTTTTTAAATCGAATCGAGTTGATTCATCCTAATCAACAGCATATTCTACTCATACATAGTATATTCAAATCGTTACCGGCATACACAATACTCATCACGAATGTAACAAGTCTAATTTTTCACATACTGCGCCAAAAAGGATCCAATGGTAGCACTGTCAGAAATTTCTCGCACTTTTCCTCGATAAGCCTGACAAGTGTCAATTTTCTTATTTTGAACCTACAACATGAAGAGGACACTATTTTTTTATTTAACTCGGCTTGATCCAACGTCTGAACCGACTGAACCAGAAAAAAAAGGAAGGAACAATCAGTGAGTCCAAAAATTTCAAGCGGAATTTGTTTGTTCGGGTAACTTTCAATCCAGATCTTGTTTGTACTATTTTTAATTCTTGAGAATTATTTTTTTAGGAATTGGAGGATTATTGAATTGAATAAATTGATGAAATTGGTTGTTAAAAAATGAAAATTTACTAATGTTTAAATGTAGCCTGCTCTTTAGTTTTCAATGGAATGTAATAATAATTATTAAAGTTCTTCAATTTTAAAGCAAAAAAAATTATTCTATTTTATTTTTTTTTTCTCGTTCATGTGACATCTTTTCGTTCCCTAACGGAATTTGGAAACTAGGAGCCGATAAAAATTGAAAAAAATCACTCATTTTCCCAATGGGGGGGGGTCCGGACCCGAAAACCCCCTCTGTGGATCCGCCACTGCTACACAGTATAAAACAAAGTCGCTTCCCATTGTTTGTCTGTCCCTATGTATGCTTAGATCTTTGAAACTACGCGATGGACTTTGATGCGTCTTTTTTGTATATTATACAAGCATAATATAGTAGAGAACACTTATACTTTTTGAGATTTCTAATGTTATGTCGTACATAAACACATGTTTTGCGATTACATTGGAAACGCTGACTGAATCCTGGGAGATATATCATGCAGAATAATGTACTACAGTATTGTACACCATAAAAATATATGTCTATCTCTTAGGGATAACCCACACTAACCATTTTTCATCAGTGCGAAGGTAGGTACAATATATTTTGTTAACGGCTAATAGTCCAACTGGCTAGCGGATTATGCTCTACACTTTTTCCTTTCGGATTAGTCAACAATGATTCATTTCACAGTTCTTTTTTGTGTGTACGGAGCAGTTTGTGAATTCAACGACTCGTCTTTCGGTGAGCGGTTCAGACATGGTTCATATAACCGTCGGATGAGGGTAATGAAAAATGAAAGTAAAAACCTCACAGAAATCGCAGGAAATCTTGTAGGTCGGATTAATATTAGGAGGTTTCTTATTTAGAGAGTGAAAGTCGATAGTATCAATACTTTTTTCACAGAAAAATCTTTGTCTGTATCATCAGTATTGCATATGTCCAAATATGAAAATAAACTCATGCAGTTTTCAGACAACATGCTTTCATGGAAAATTATCGGTAATTTTGAAGCACTTGTGTAATTACTCCCGAATATTTCCATCGTATGTTAAAAATCCCACATGAAGCGGGACATTTTCGATCAATTACAGCGATAAATTTCCGGCGGGACATTTTCGGGCGTGTATCTATAGTAACGATTGTTAAAATGTACATTTGTCATCTTGACAGGCATAAATACTGAATTTTAAACGTTGTTGTTTTAACTCCGTAAATATTCTACCGAATTACACTCGTGCATCGAAATAAACCTGATATTCCGTTATTTGGTCAGTTTCTAGACAACATGCTTTCATGGAAAATTATCGGTAATTTTGAAGCACTTGTGTTATTACTCCCGAATATTCCGTTCCCATTTCCCTCATCTCCCATTTTTGGAATGTAAGCAAAATACAGTTTTTTCATAAAACGTATGTAGGCTTAGGTTCTCATGTGAAACTTCTACGCTCTTGGGCAAGAAAAGTGAGAATAAAGTTTTTTATTGGTATAACCCATCCCTAGCTCACGGTTGCAATTTTTTTGAATCTATAGTTGCTTCGTCATTGAAATTTTTGTCATTCTAAACGATCGCTTGAATTTACTAACGCATATGAATGGTTTCAGCATGACCTGATACATTTTTATTTATCGCATCGCAATTTAAAACTTTCCTAGCTGTTTCTATGGTGCTGGACATGAGTATGACACTCATTCCATATCACATCGGGGGGCGTAGCTCAGATGGTAGAGCGCTCGCTTAGCATGCGAGAGGTACCGGGATCGATGCCCGGCGCCTCCACTCTTTTTCATTAATTCAATTCATGAAAAATTGAATGCCCACCATGCATCTTCTACAACTTTTTGTAGGCTGGAGATCAAGACGTATTATTTTTTCGTTGCATATTGGAAAATATTGAAACTGGTGAAAATTAATCGATGAATAATAATAAAATCGACTCCAACAATGATATCTTCACTTCACTTCTTCAGTATTCAGATTGATACCGAATCAAAAAATATTCTTGAGTTTTTCTCCCATACACATTCCAAGAAGTGATACAAATTCTTGAAATCATTATCCGGTGCTTTTAGCACCTTTGATATTGTTCAATGAACCCAGATGGGGTGTGACCTAAACCGGACCTAATAGAATCGGCCTTTTGTCACCATTTATGCTACTACTACATCTAAGACAACAACAAACTGCATCATTCCAATACACTGAAGCAATTGATGGTATTTTCGCAAAAGTATGTGTAAAAATTGAATCGGAAACATCTAGTTAACCAGAACCTCTATAATCTACATTCAAACCATACATCGAGTTTAAGTGATGTTTGAATCCGTTTCAAAAAGAATTATTCGCACACCGATACGAAAGAAGTAACACAAATATTGTTCCCATTGAAGATTATGCAAAATGATGCCTTTTTACGTAAACTTTTTCCGACCGTAAATTTGAATTTGTTCAATAGTTTGGTGATTCATAATAGAATATTAGGCAACGATCATGTATTAATAACCATTACATGAGAGGTGCATACACTAGTTTTTCTACACCCGATAAATAATGAAGGAATAAAAATATATTTATATTTGTATTGAACACAATGAAAGTAATTACCCGCATTTCTTCAAAAAACTTTACAAAATTGTAATTAATGGTATTACCTCGGGTATTACCATGGATATAGAAAAACTATAAATATTCTATTGAAATTTATATAAAACATAACAATTGTAATTACTCAGATTTCCTGAAAATATCCTGACTATTTATTGTGCAAGTCCCACTGATCTGGATTTGGAAGGAATATATTCATTTATTTCATTATTGCTGAGCTCAATAGAGTTTGATATTGTAATGAAAATATGTATAGTTATAGTTTGGAGTTCGGGTAATCGATCTCTAAGAAAATTGTCATATTAGTTCATTATTGTGTTACCAACTACATAACAGAGTATTTTATGCCCGAGCGGGCATAAAGTTTACTTTCCGGCCTGTACTGGCAAGTTAACGTTTCAATATTTACAGTCTTTCTCTAGCAACCAAAGTAGTCGATCGGAATTTTCGATAATTTTCAAATATTTGAGTTGTTAATGCAATAACGAACCAGTATGACATAAAAGTTTGCATGCACCACGGGTAAAAATATATGCATATGCTTTCGGGCCAGAGACATCGTCGCCCTAAGTCACAGAAATCTACTTCACACACTTTGTACACGATAATTATTATGGTTTCAGTTTGTAACGAACGTGGTGATTTGATATACAGCAACATTTCATTTTTTTCCATCACGGTAGCGTGAACGTTTGTTAATATCATTTATAGTTTTTGTTTTTTGGAGCTCATTGCTAGTACCTACCTTAATTTGAGCTTCTTTGTGCTGCAACTCCTGCTCGAGCTTCTCGTTGAGATCGTGCAGCGACGTCGACTCGCGCTGCGCGTTCAGATACCGCTTCTCCAACGTCGCTATCCTCTCCTCTTGGTCCTCCTTTTGGGCGACGTTCTCCCTGAGGTCGCGCTGCAGCTTCGCGTTCGCGTCCTGCGCCTTCAGCAGCTCCTTCTGCGCCTTGGAAAGGCTCTCCTCGAGCTCGCCCACCCTGTTCTGCATGTCGGCCACGCGACGTTGCCACGTGCTTATTTCTCCAGTCTGGGGAAAACGAAAAGGTGAAGTTCATCGGGCGACGAAGAGAGATGCGGGTACTAAACAACAGGTGGTGTTGTTATATCGATGGGATACTATACTTTGAGAAGAAAGAATACTCGGTCAAACTTCCATCACGTAAAATTATTGGGATTGATGTTCAATTCGAGAATAATATCGCAAAAAATGAAGAATATATGGAAAGAACTCGAATGATCATTACTTCCTTCGATTTCAACGGCGTTGTCACTCGATTGTTGCCCCAGTCTGGGGAAAAACGAATAGGTGAAGTTCATCGGGTGACGACAGCGCTGCCAGATCGAGAAAGTTCAATTATCGTACCAATGGATCAAAGTTATGATACTTTATCTTACTTTCCATTTCTTTATGGTACAATACAATGAATATGACAATTTTCATTCAAATATCACATGTTTCATACGAAAACTATCAAATCACACGTAATAAATGAAAATATGACGCATTAAGGGAAAACCTCTTCAGATAACATTTGAAAAAACTGATTATAAAAGGGACAAATAAAATTTGAGGTTATTGTTATATAATACTATAACCGCAGATAAATGAATACGAAATTACTCTTGTTCCCAAAACCAATGCCCCGAAATGTCATATTGGTTGTGTGTACATTCCGCCAGGCGATGTTACATCACTCAACTCATTTTGCTCCAAACTAAATGATATAGTCATGAATAATCCTAATGAAATGTATGTTTTATGCGGTGACTTTAACTTGCCAGATATAAGATGGGTTCCAGATCAAGTGAACAAATTCTGCAAACCGGAAAACTATTGTGATCAACGTTCCAGTTTATTGATTGATACCATATCCTCAACAGGACTTTGTCAATATAATAGCTACCACAATATATCAGGTAACACGCTTGATTTGATTTTCAATAATAATTGTAAAATAAGTGAACTGAAAGAGTCCCAATTTCCTCTACTTCCAGAAGATCCCTATCACACAACACTAGAGCTCAATTTTGACATTGCACTTCATAGTCGTAAGAATAATGGCAATTTTCATAAATATGACTTCAATAGAGCTGATTATCATGCAATTAAACATATCCTCTCTCAAATTCCCTGGGATGATTAATTTTCTAATATGAACACCGAGGCTGCTGTTGCTAGGTTCTACACACTCATTCACAAAATTTTTTCTGACTTTGTTCCTAAATATCCCAAATATTGCAAAAAATACCCCAGGTGGTTTTCGATCTCTACAATCAAAGTAATTAAAGAAAAAAATAAGTTTCATAAACGTTGGAAAAAATATAAATGTAATCTCGATTATTTGACTTTCAAACTATTAAGAGGACGTTCAAAATACCTCATTAATGAAGATTATAAAAGCTATATAACAACAGTTGAGGAAAATATCTTACACAATCCAAAGGACCTTTGGCAATTTATAAAAAATAAAAGACAATCTGTAGATGATCCTAACAGCATCAAATTGAATAATAAAATAGAGTCTGGTAAACAGGAAATTTGTGATGCATTTTCCAGATATTTCTCATCCGTATTCGTTCCTAAACAAACTGAAACTTTCAGGGCTTCAATAATATCTTACCCATTTTCAATTCAGGGGATAGGCAAGTTATCGAAAATTATAAACCAATTTCCAAATTATGCATTGTTGCAAAAATATTTGAGAGCATAATTTTCGATTTCCTATTTTATGACGTCAAAAATATATTGAATGTACAGCAACATGGCTTTATTCGAAATCGATCAGTGAATTCAAATTTTTTTTTATATGTGGAATTCATCCTAAAATATCTGATTCAAAGAACTCAGATTGACTCATTGTATACGGACTTCAGTAAGGCTTTCGACAAGATTGATCACTCAATACTATTGTCCAAGCTTTCTGATCTCGGTGTGCATGGAGAATTTCTGAAATGGATGGGGTCTTATGTTGATGAAAGGAGTCAAATTATCACTATTGATAACTGCAAATCAACTGAAATTTTTGTCACGTCAGGGGTTCCTCAGGGCTCTCATCTAGGACCTCTGCTGTTTTATATACATCAACGATATTAAAAAATGCTTTCAGTCTGCTCGATTTCTTATGTATGCAGATGATCTGAAAATATTTCTCCCCATCACTTCCAGTCAGGAT
Organism: Zygogramma bicolorata; assembly: GCA_032362365.1. Taxonomy (NCBI): domain Eukaryota; kingdom Metazoa; phylum Arthropoda; class Insecta; order Coleoptera; family Chrysomelidae; genus Zygogramma; species Zygogramma bicolorata. The sequence goes on from JAVJAQ010000764.1 coordinate 119,903, forward strand.
AAGAGTTTAATCCAAGAAGATCTGGACAGGTTATACGAATACTGCAACCAGAATAGTTTATTTCTGAACCTAACCAAATGTTATCACATAACTTTCAACAGAAACACAAACCTAATTACGACTTCTTACAACATTTCAAATCATAAATTGAAGAATGTCCAGAGTGTCAAAGACCTTGGAATCATACTTGATTCCAAATTATTGTTTGATCAACATATATTTGCAGTCTCTAAAAAAGCAAACAGGATGCTGGGCTTTTCGTTCAGATCCTGCAGTGATTTGAGGAATCCACTAACTCTGAGGACTCTGTACATGTCTTGCGTGAATAGTGTCTTGAATTATGGCTCGGTGATCTGGAATCCATACTACAACATATATGTTCATAAACTTGAAAGTATTCAAAACAAATTTATCAAATATATCAATAGGAAATGTTTTCCACGAATTACCGAAAGAAGTCTTATTCGTAAAGAATTGAACTTTATATCTTTTGAAAAACGAAGAATGATTTCGGATGTTGAATTTTTGTACAAAGTTATCAACCAAGAAATTGACTCGATAGAAATTCTTCACCTGATACAAATTTCAGTTCCTGTTTATATTACCAGACATTTCTCTTTGTTTTATACCAATCAAGCAAACACGAATTATTATTTGAATCCCCCTCTTCATAGAATACTCAAATCCTACAATAAAGTAGCAGAATCTACAAATATAGATATTTTCGCAAATAGTTATTTTAAATTTCAACGTTCACTAAAAATATATTTCAATGAACTGGAATCCCGTTGAATATCTGGCGAGTTACTTCTTCACCGCGGTATACAACAATTCTTATGTTTGAATAATTTTCATGTTTTAGAACATCCAAAAACAACTCAATGTAATTCTATGCTTTTTCACTTGGTGATATGTTGTTGTGAATATGTTACTTTTTTGAATACTTGTAGACTTTTAGTGGATACATGATCTGGGTTTGTTCTGTTTGTGTCCCGAATGAATAAATAAATAAATAAATGACCTACACTGGGAGTTAGTTAGGTTGGTTTTTCCAGAGCTCGGCTACTCACGATTGATTTAATTCACTGGTTTTAATTGTTCCCAGTTTATGTTGGTAACGCATCATATGCCAATATAAAAAATCGAAGAAACGATAAAATTCGATTTTCGTACCCGCACTATTGTTTATCGTACCAGGGCAAAATTATCGTATAAATACGATAATTATCGTACCTCTAGCAGCGCTGGGTGACGACGAGATGAGGGGGTAGTGAACAGCGGGTGGTGGGCAACACAGCTTTTCAATTTATTGGGGGTTGTTATATCGATGGGATCCTAACTATATTTGCATGGTGAAGAACAAATACTTTTCCAACTTGCATCACATCCAATTATTGGGATTGATACTTATATCGAAAATGAGCTCTACAAAAAAAGAGGAATATATAGAAATGACTTGAATGATTATTAATTCCTTCAGTTTCAATTTGCCCACCCGATTCTGCATGTGGGCCACGCGGAGTTGCCACGTGTCAATTTCTCCAGTCTGGGAAATACGAACGGGTGAAGTTCATTGGGAAACAACGAGGAACGAGGTTACTATACAGCAGGTGGTGGCCAACACAGCTTTTGAATTCATTGGGTTTTTTATATCGGTGGGATTCTATACTTTGTGAAGAAAAAATACTCGGTCAAAATTCAATCACGACAAATGATTGGGATTACTGTTCATTCCGAAGATGATATCGGCAAAAACGAAGAATATACAATACAACTTGAATAATTATCAATGACTTTAATTTCGACTCGCTCACCCTGTTCTGCATGTGGGCCACGTGTTGTTGGCACGTGCTTATCTCCTCAATCTGGGGAAGGGGATTTGGTGTTTCAAGAAACACAGCTGTCGAACTCACAAAGAGTTGCTACATCGTTAGAATATTTATCGTACGTGGTAATGAGAAAATGTCTGACCTTCATCGTATCACTAACTGAGATGATCCAAAAATGGAGTGGAACATTCACATATTTTATTTTCAAGCGAGATTTTGATTTCAGGAAATACTTTTTGGTTCTTTTTTCTTCTGACCAAAAACAAAAAATTGAAATACAGAACTTGTGTAAAAGAAGGACCAGGAAAATTTTCCAACACTCTTTGTTGTATATCATTCACAGACGGAAATTTTTGGTATCTTGTGGAAGTGTTTCATACTTTCATTCATTTGCCCACTGGGGAGCTCAAGAGACAATTTTTTCTGAGCGAAACAAGATTTTGTCTGAGCTTGAATGAAATGCTATCCTGGTGAATGAGATTTCCTTGAAAAAACCCTGTTTATTTTTGCTTCGCGTAGAAATTTTATTTAAAGGTTATATATTTGATTCAAATTTCGTGTCTTTGCAATACAAATTGAGCAAGACGAAGTGACTTCTTCTATGTGATTCAGTGCCCGTCGCGACATAGGGGATAGCTGTTTCTGAGTCTTTCTTTCTTCTCGCGAAGGAATCAAATGTCTATGAATTATTTACATATATTTCAATAGAGGCGTGTTTGTATTTCTTCATCTTGTTTGATTCGAATAAAAAAAGCCAGAAAATCAATCAATCAATCTTTAGTTCCTGAAACTTATTTCTCTCGAAAATAATCATTTTTCCATACGAGATTTTAATTCGTTCAATCGAAAATGAACAGCTCATTCAATTTATCTTTGCACAGAAATAATGACGTATTTACGCAGCAGTCGCGTAATGTCAGAGGCAAAAACATATTTTATATCTATTTCAAAACTTGTTTCTAGTGCATATTTTTGTTTTTGTCATGGTCCAGTGGATGGTATTTCATTTACAATTTATCCTTTCTTCACTTTCTGAACTTCGGAGAGGAGTAGCATATTTTCATTCCAACCGGTTGGAGGGTCGAAACCGAATTTTACGTGACCAACTTGATTTCTCAACATGTTGTCAAATTACTATTTCTGTATTTTGTGTAGTCGTTCTTTGTAGTCGAAATTATTTTCAATTTTATTCAACTGTAAAAATCATAGTGACATCATCAACAGATTTCATGCCCACACTTTGAGTTGAATGTAAAATTTATGAGTTATACATGAAACGGAAATATATTTCAAAACTGCGACTGTACTTTTTCACCTTTAACAAAAGTATCTATTTCGTATTGTCTCACTATTAAATAAAAGTAAAATAGACAACACCCTTCAACCATATTGTTGAAGATTTGAGTTTCAGCTTCCAGTATAATCTTCACGAACTCCGTTGAGAAAGCGCATAACTTTATGCCAGCTTATAGGATTAGTAATGATCTGCCGCCGTGTGTCTTAAAATTCGCCGACTGTTAATGGAATTTCAGTTTTTATGCTGTCTCAAGTTACTTCGTTTAGACTATAATTATTTTTATACAGAATGATTCATTATTTTCACGTAATATTTCATTTCAATTATGTGTGAATGAAGGATATAACTCTTGGCGAAAGTTACATGTCTCTGTTGAGAAATTTTTCACTTTGACCTATGACACCCTGCAAGTGAAAGATATTTCACAAAAAAATAAGCACCTGTGGAAGTTTGATCGGTAATTTCAGGAACAAAACATTAACATTAGTTTCTATAAATCGATGGGATAGGATAACAATACAAAAAAATCCACGGATGAAAAACGTTGGACAAAAAAAAAGACTCACTTGCTGCTCGAGCGCCGCCTGGAGGTCGGCTATCCTGGCCGCGCTGTCAGAGTCCGTTTCCATGCCTCCGTTGGTGAGACGAGGCTTCGGAGATGCCTATATGCCCACAACAACATGCCACATCACAACATCTATCGTAAACATGCAGTTTTGAAAAAAAATACACCTTGTTCATTTCACGAAACTTATTGTTCACCCTGATGTCGAGGAAGCCTAAACTTGTGAGTTTTATACGACACGTTGAAAACAATTGAAATGATTATAAGGATGAAGGTGTTCGTTTCTCAAAACCAAAACTGCAGATGACTGGTCGGCCAACGTTTCGCTGAATTGGCACCGTCAGCCTCTCAGAATATTTTTTAATAATAATATCAAAGTCGAAGTTCTTCTACAATCAAATAAAAATGGTCAACAAATTACTTAAGAAGTGACTATTTTCAATTTTGTTCGACATGCTTGGTATTTGCATTATTCAATAAGAGAAAAAGTAGCACGGACAATTCTGAAAAAATGTATGGATCATGTAGGGAGTCCTCTCAACAAAGGTGTTCTCTCTCACTTACGGACAGCCAGATAGTGAGAGAAAGATGCTGAGACGAATACGTTGTGAATACAAGAGCGCCGGAAAATACCTTAAATCATTCATTTCAGGCTTACAATAACAGTGTTTTTGAACATGGAATTTTCATTTACTGATGAAAATCCATTTCATACTTTTTGTTGGGATTTGATGCCACATTTGGTTTAATTCCGTGGCTTAATGTGTAGACGGATTTTTTATACTTATTAAAGCTCTTCGATTAATATCGGCCCATTCATTTTCAAAATTTGAGTTAAATATTCGATTTTTTCAATTGCATTATTCGTTATGTTCTGTTTTCGGTTATTTTTTTCCATCTCATAAGTTTTGCAATTGTATAGACAATAATGAAAGTCGGAACCAAAAATCACTCTACTCTCATCAGGCTGTACGTAAGCACACAAAGCATCACATTGTCCAAATAACACTACTATATCATCAAATGGCAGTCCTTAAAAAAAGATACCGTGAAACTCATTTCATTATACTGGGTTGGCAAATATTGTATGATACATAATGATGATCGTGCTGCCGTTTCGATGCATGTGTAGTAGATATAGTATCACTTGAGTCAGTATTAATCATATTCTGACGATGCCGATTTGGCTGGTGAAACGTGAAACAAATTTGAGTTTCTTCTGTTTTAGTTTTGAGAAAAAAACCCCAATATCATCAGAGATTATAGATTATCTATCATTTCAAAATTATATAAGGCCGAAACAGTCAAACTGCTATTTTAACTCTGCCTATTGCATCAGGAAGTAGTTTTCTAGGAGAGAGACAAGAAAACTTCTGATTTCAGTAGATATGGACACATGAAAAAACGACTGGCATTCAGTCAACGTACATATACTTATGAAAAAACTACTTGTAAATGAAATCATAGAAATGAAACATGATTTTTCATGATGATTAGTCATCATTGCGGAATTGAGAAAGTGTTATAAGTTTGCTGGAAGCCAGATTTCTAAAACATCCTGTGTGACGAGTACTTCTGAAAACTATATTATTTTTCTGTTATTCAAAAAAGTGACCTTCCCAAATCAATCCGAGAATGATGGGAATACCAAAAATCTCTGAGACAACTGGAAGGTTGCAAGGGTACACATTTTCACGCTCTTTCAACCCCAATATAGGTAACACGTCCGTTGAGGTATCACCAAGATTTTGATTCGGTATAACAATGTTTATAAAAACGGCATTAGATTTATGAATCTAACCCCACAATCCCTTTGGATTACATTGATTTCACATCAATTGATTAGACAACAATTGTGAACATTTGATAAGAATTATGAGTCATAATTAAGATACTCCGTATAAAATATGTACCGAGGGTAAAGGTTTTTGACTGACTTTGTGAATTTTGAATTTCGTTTATACAGACTACCCATAACTGCTAAATCGGAAACGGTAAGACCTAAATAATGGTCTACCTGGACTTGGAGTGAAGAAATCGGTATAAGGAATTCCTACCCATTCCACAGCTTCCTTAGGAGTTATTGAACAGGACACTGGTCCGAAATTAAATCAATATCTTTAGTTGGAGCGAGAAAATGTTTCCCCGCAAGCTTTCTGTATTTTGGATATCCATATATTTTTAAATTTCTAGGAAGGTCCTTTTTGTTAACACCTTATTTTTATTTCGAAGATATCAGCCATAGGTGGTATAACAACCTACAAATAGCGTTCAACAATTTGAAGCAGAAAAAAAGTGAATTGAAAAATTCTTGAAGACTTCATACACCATATCTGGTGGAAAAATTAATGAACAAATTTGTTTGTGCAGTGTGCAATCTTTGTAGACCTAAATGACTAGACTAATAATGGACAAGGTAATAATATCAAAGAAGGTGACATAATATGCAATTGTAATAATGATGAGGAGGTGTATAGCATACGTATCAAAGAATGAAAAAAATATCTATGAATCAGCCGTACAAACAGTTTTTTCATTTGTGAAGAGTATTGAAAATGGACACCGACATCAGAAAAATCTGCTCCTCATACATGGTTTCCTCGACGGCAAATATTCTGAGATGAACTTTGCCTTTCTACTTTTGAGGAATCACTGATTCCGATTCATTAGAACGAAATGTTGCCGATCACGCAAAACCTCAAACTAGTGATTGTTTGCGACACTTATCTAGAATCAAACAGGTGAACGTTTCATAACACAGACCCATTCAGCATTGGTTTATGTGGAACGACTTTAATTAATCAATGAATAACTGTTTTACATTTGCAGACGTTCATATCAGTCAGTACGGTCGGTGGAGTAGCATTGCATTAGAGTCATTTATTGAATGAGTGTTTCAGATAGTATTTTATCAGCTCAGGAATGTCTTAACGCAAGAGCGAATTTCGAGCTAATAAAAACTATTTAAAACACGCATGCAATGCAACCTTTCATTCACAATCACATTCATTAAGAACAACAAACACCGAAATTTTTCCCCAAAAATGATTTGCTTTGAAAATTGAAATTACGTACAAATATATCGTTTGGTGTTGAATAGTCGCTATTTATTCTCGGTTCTTCATAGGATCCATTTCTGAAAATTTGTGGAGGTGGTGAAAAACGCAAAGAGAAATGGTTCCTAATCAAATCATTGAGGAAGTTGAAGAAGCAACACGGCAATCATTGCCTGTCAAGTCCAGGAAACATCATGGAAAATTGTTTTCTGAATTTAATGAATAGAAAGAAATACGGAAGGTAATGACAATAAATGAGGAAGTTCTGCTCTTTATGAATTTGAGTATGCAATTCCATCCACGTGGTCGAAGTACTGAAGGTCACTACGAAGATCTATAATAACTCAGATATTGGGAAGTATAGTGAGTTCTCAGTGTTAAATCATATGAACTGTGGGTCAGGAAGATACAAGGCGAAGAAAGCAGCAGTATTGAAAATATCACACGTGGAAGAATTTCGACGAAGACTTGCCATAAAGAATATTTGATGATGAAGGTTATAATATCTCGTAACCTTTCAGATAGTAAAGATAATAAACTTTGGAATATTCAGGTTGCACTAATAATGGAAGTGCCTGGTGCTTGTCGATGCTGTGTTTTGACAACTTAAAAATCAGTGATGTACAAGACAGAGGCGCACATCTGTTTGTTTCGATACCAGATACCAGCATTTCACGAAAATTCATATTCATAAAAGCAAGATTTTTTATCAATACAATGGAGACGTGTACGCCCAAAGAAGTTATATGGGCAGATACTTTTTACGATACGATAATCATAAATGTACTTCACAACTAGTTGGAATCAACAATTTGTCTAAATAATGAACAATGAGTAAACGATGAGATTGGAACGTTTGGTGTAAAAGTTGAAACTTTTCCTAGAGATCAATTACCCTAACACCAAACTGATATTTTTGCAGAGTGATTGTGGATGAAAGAAATCATTCGTTTCGAATCGACCACTCCCAATAGTTCAAAAAAGCAGCAGATCGATATGTGATTGCATTAACTACTCAAAGATTTGCAAAAGAAACACAAAATATCTAAGCCCATTTCAGGTCCTATTAAATCGGCCAATTTCTGCAAGGCAATGTTCTCTCTCAAATCAATAAAAGATGTTGAACTGTAGATGTTATCTGTTCGTTACTGAATATTGTCGTAACAAGAAAAATACCAAGCTACAATTGAATATTTTTTTCCCCGAAAACATATCACACGGAATAACAGGAACGAACCCTAAATATTGATACTGATTGTTTACTATTTCTATTTCTAACTTTTTGTTATGAGTTTGGTAATCGTAAAAATGAATATGGATGGAAGACGCGAATACAGATTCCAAATATACAAAATAGAAAAATTGTCGTAGGATCTGTTGCACACAAACACACTAGTTGCTGTTAGACCTAGTGAACAAACTCGATTATATCTTGGTAGAGTGTACGCATGTATCATCGGGCTTCTCAATTTTTGACGTTAACTCCCATTTCAAACACTGAGTATGCCCTGAAGATAACGATGAAAGCTACATCAACAACACAAAAATCAATAACGATCAACTCATATCAACTTCGCTACTTGAGCACCATAGTTAAAAAAAAGCTTGAAGATGTAGTATTTTTGAAAAGGAAAATATAATACACGATATGAAATAGAGAAATTATGAGAATAAAAATCGACACCAAAACTTCAAAGCTCACTCTGACGTCGTGCGATAGAAAGAGAAGTTATTTAATACAAAATGCGTTCGAAGTGTGCAATTACCTTATTGTTAATATTTATTACTTGGTCCCCTATATCCACTTGTCCGTTTTCTTTGGGTTTATCTTCTACGGCAGGTACATTGGAGGGTGTCACCCCTTGTTTGAATTGTTGTAACTGTAAAAAGTATTGAGGTCGATTCCAAACTCAAGTTGATATCACACATGCATCGCATTCAAAACTCACCTCTTCTTTGGTTGCAGCTAATTCTTCTTCTAAACTTGAATTTCTTTCTAATGCTACCCTCAGTCTTTCTCGGACCTGCAACAATATTCGAAAATGGGCGCTAAATAATTGGCGAATATCGTTCTCATGATAGGTATAATAGTATATTATGCATCGATCGTGTAATAACCATTACATGAGAGTAGCATACGCTATTTTATCTACACCCAATGAATAATGAAGAACTCAAAATATTATATCATCAGGTATTTATATTGAACACAATAATAGTAGGTAATCAACCGTATTTCTTTGGAAAATCCTACAAAATTATAATTAATTGTATAACCACGGAGAATACAACAATGAGAAATGAAAAGAAGAAAAAATGAAAAAAAAATTCTACCGAGGTCAGGAATTGAACCCTGACGTAACTATTCACTGCCGGCGCCTTTGACCACTCGGACATGAGAGCTCATATAATTTTGTTAAAATAAAAACATATGTGTTGTATTTTTCAAATGAAAAATATAATCCTTTCGAATGTATTTTTTTCTCGTCTAAGACATCTGTGGAGGAGTCGCAGGTAATTCTTCTATATCCCTGCTATAAGACATTTTCATACGATTATCGAAATTTGACTAAATTCTTCCAAAATTCAATACCTACTGATTTCGACTTGACAAACGTCAAAATTCAAAGCTTGCACATCATGCTTGATTGAAGAATAATGGGTTTCTATTGGTTGAAAATCTGTATCGTAATGGATTTCATTATAAAACGGGTTGTTGGTATATAAGTGTATTATTAGGGTACGAGTGTAGATAAAATTCAATTATGAAAGTGTAAAATTTTGAAGTGCTCTGATTGACGATATCAGACTTTTTCTTCAAAGACGAAAAAGTAACATATTTCACTAAAGTGCTTTGTTTGTGATTCAATTAAAAATTTAGGTAACGCTTGAAAAGCAGCCTTTCCACGACATCTGAAAGAAACCCTATCAATTTTCAGCACTCATTCAACTAAGACGAGATGGAACAATTGAATAAAGACGGAACACGAGAAGGTAATTGTTTCTTTTTTCCTGAAGAGAATCATGAAAAAAATCTGAGATTCATTTCCTAGAGACTCAAATTAAAAAGTCAGAAAGGAAAACCTCAAAGGCATATTATGGAGGTAAATGAAGGTTGAACGAGTTCTTGCGTCACCAGTTTGGAGGCTATAGTCTCTCCTCACAAACAGAGAATGAAATATTATTTTGTTAACCCCGTACGAATGTCAACCCTCTCAGGTCAGAACTTGGGCCAGATATGGATTAACAAGGTCTTATCTTCTAACGTGAGATTCCTAGCGTGGAAAAAAGTGTGTATTCATACTTCTCGAACTCGGTGGTTCAATTTGCATAGGCGAATTAATTCAATATTGAAGAAAAATGGTGCAAAATGATCTGATTTAATCAGTATAGTCTATACGGGGTCAATCCTAACAGCTAAATAAAAGACTAATGTACTGGGTCTGATAAAATAACACGTCAATACCATATAAACCTCCCAGATAAAAATTATGATTTTGAAAATTATTTTACCACGCCACTCATTAAGAAAATGACGTAAGATGAGCATTTAGCTTTTATGCCATTCGAATTGTCTTCGTATATACTATAACTCGGCTTTTGCAACCAACCACTACTATTTTTGCGTTGACTCATTCATTATAAGAAATGAATTATTCTATTTCACCTAGATAACAATCCAAAAATCTATGAATATAGCGTACTACTAGAAATGTTACATTGAATAATTTTGAGTCGATCAACCCAAATGAATCATCAAAATTCCACAAAGCAAAAAAGGATACAATAGTATTCATTACCTTTTCGTCCAAAGCTTTGTGATGCTCGAACAAACTCTTGAGTGCCTTCAGGACCTCCACCTCGCTGGATACGCCAGACTGGGCGGCCGCCTGACGTTTCACCACGGTCATCCTCAGGGACCTTTCGTGCCTCGAAACGAGACATTCCAGATGCTCCAGTAATAACTGTAACAATAAAAATAGATTAAAACATTTTGTTGATGAAATGATAGCGTTTTAGTCTTTTATTTAGTTTTTATTTATTTATTTAGTCTTTAGTTTTTATATATATATATATATATATATATATATATATATATATATATATATATATATATATATGATGAATTGTGTTTTCGGGTTTCATTCCGTGTTCTGTGGTTTTGATCCTCTGAGGGATAATTGTCATAACGTTTCGGCAAAGTCTCATTTGCCATCTTCTAGGTGATGATTGAGTTTCGACCTTCGACTCGACTCGATATATGTTGCCTTTTTTTTCTAAGTGGACTGTAGGTATGATGAATTTTGCCGTTGAATGAATAAAACTGACGATAACTGATTTTTTACTTTAATATGGTACTTGTACTGCGTACATGCGTGTTCACACTGTGACTGCTGCGATGCGAATGCGAATGTTCGCTTACACTCTCAAAAGGTTCGGTCGGTCGACAGAGACCCGGCTACCTGCATCATAGGCGGGTACGTAGCGGTTACTATTTGTAAACTAATATAAAATTGACTTAACATATCGGCCTCCTTGAAAGGCTCGACTTTCAAACTAAATGATAATTAATTAACAAGTTTTAAACAATTTTAAATGTCTTCCTCTCCCGTAGGGAGTATGCAAATTTTTGTAACTGCACGCTTAATTATTCCATTGGAAGTCTTTACGCTCACAACCCTAATGTTCCCATCGTCACTGGGGTGAAGCTGCACTATTCTTCCCATGGGCCAGCTGAGGGGTGGAACGTTGTCGATTTTTAACACAACCATGGCTCCTACCTCTATTTTGGCAGGTGAAATGAACTTCCATTTTGTCCTGGCTTGCAGCTGGGATAGATATTCGGATTTCCAACGGTTCCAAAAATGTTGGACTATCTGCTGGAGACGATGATAGTGGGATAACCTTCCTGGCTGCACTTGGGTCATGTCTTGCTGAGGTATATTATTTAAAATGTCTCCAATTAGGAAATGGCTTGGAGTGAGTGCGGTTAAGTCATTTGGACTATCGGATATGGGAGTAAGGGGTCTGGAATTGAGGATGGCTTCGATTTGCACAAATATAGTATTTAAATCCTCAAAAGTGAGATGCGCATTGCCAACGATTCTTTTCATATGATATTTTGCAAGCTTGACAGCTGCCTCCCAACTACCTCCAAAATGAGGCGAATTTGCGGGTATAAATTTCCACTTAATAGAGTTTTGAGTCAAATAATGTTCTATCTTTGTTTCCTTGAGATTTTGAGACAACAAGTTGGAAATTTCTACTAATTCATTATTTGCCCCTCGAAAATTAGTACCGTTGTCGGAAAAAATCGTATTACAAATTCCACGCCTAGAGACGAAGCGTTTCAATGCATTTAAGAAACATTCAGTACTCATATTTCCACACAGTTCGAGGTGTACTGCTCGTGTCGCCAAGCAAATAAATATACATAAATAACATTTCACTATTTTTCGATTGCGAGTTATTCCATCCTTTATATAAAATGGCCCGGCAAAGTCTACTCCAGTATTAAAAAATGGTCTTACCGCTTGAACACGCTCTAACGGTAGATTTGCCATTTGGGGAAATGTGCTTGTCGGTCTGGCCTTAAAACACTTGACGCAGTTGTGTAGGATCTGTTTGATGGTACTCTTACCTCTCAGAGGCCAGAACGTGTGCCTGACGAAAGCAAGTGTAGCTTGAGGACCAGCGTGGAAGTTTTTAAGATGTTCGTGAAGGATGATGAGACGAGTTATGGGGTGCTTGTTTGAAATGATAATAGGATGTTTTTGATCTATAGTGACCTTAGCCTTGGATAATCGTCCGCCTACTCTGATTATTCCGTTTTCATCAATAAATGGGTTCAATGAACTGAGCTTGCTGCTTCTATGAGTTTGTTTACCATTTTTGAGCCGATTTAGCTCTTCTGGAAAACTTTCCGATTGGGCAACCCTTAGTAAAACATTCATGGAGTGATGAAGTTCGTCAACTGAAAGATTTCCAGAAACTCTATTCTTTTTACAATTGTTCAAGAATCTGTATAAATAGGCTACTATGCGTTGTAATTTTGTTAATGAGGAATATCTAAGAAATATTTCATGGAGAACGATTTCGGTTTGTAGCAAACTAACGATTTTACCTTCCGGTATAGCTTCATTTGACTTCACGATATTATTCGGCCACGAATCAGGGTTTTGGCTTAACCATATTGGTCCCGACCACCATAATACTGACGTAATTAATTTTTCAGGTGTAGTGCCGCGAGAAATGATGTCAGCGGGATTGTCTTCTGATCTGACATAACGCCATTGATGATTTGAAGTCAATTGCTGTATCTTTGAGACGCGGTTGCATACAAACGTTTTCCAATTATTGGAAGGTGCTGAAATCCAAGATAACGTTATTGTAGAGTCACACCAGTAAACGATATCTGAAATATTTAATTTTAATGCTTCGATTACAGATCGCATAAGTTGAGCAAGTAAAAGAGCACCTGAAAGCTCCAACCTTGGTAATGTTAATGATTTTACCGGCGCTACCTTCGATTTTGCACAAATGAGTGAGACCGTGACATGTCCATGTGAATCACATGATCGAGCGTACACGCATGCGCCGTAAGCAACTTCACTAGCATCGCTGAATCCGTGAAGCTGGACGTGCTGAGTGTCATAATTATGTGCGAGAACGAGACGCGGTATTTTTAGTTCCTTGAGTTTGTGAATTTGAGAACAAAATTGTTGCCATGTGGCGTAGGTTTCCGTTGGGACTGGGTCATCCCAACCGATTTTCAATAGCCATAACTGTTGCAACAAGATTTTCGCTTTAATGATTATTGGACCAACTAGTCCGAGTGGATCGAAAACTTGTGAGATGGTTGATAATATCAAACGTTTCGTAATGTTCTCGGACACCGGTTCAGTAAACGTGGTTACTTGTATAGTGTCTGAATTGGCATTCCATATCAAACCTAAGGTTTTTATGCACGATCCATCTGAAATAATATATTGAGACGTGCCTTCAGAATTTTGTTCTGAGGCTATTAGTTCTTCGCGAGAATTTGACATCCATTTTCGCAGATGAAACTTACCCCCTTCGAGTATTTCACAAATTTCACGTTTGATTTTTAACATTTCTGGGAGAGTGTTTGTCCCTGTTATTAAATCGTCGACGTAGAAATCCGATAAGATGATTTTACTAGCTTCAGGATACCTTTCCGAGTTTTCACGCGCTAGTTGATGCAAACTGCGGATTGCTAAGAATGAAGCCGAAGACGTTCCGTATGTTACGGTGTTAAGGCGATAATGACTTATAGGTTCGTCCAAGTTGTCACGCCATAAAATTCTTTGCAAATCGCGCTGATCTTCGTTTATTAAAATTTGCCTGTACATTTTCTCGATGTCGGCAATTATTACGAAATTGTATTTTCGAAAACGTAGCAAGATTGAGAATAAGTCGTCTTGAATGATTGGTCCGATCATTAAAATGTCGTTTAATGAAACATTACTTGTAGTTTTCGCGGAGGCGTCGAAGACTACCCTCAGCTTCGTGGTTGTACTCGACTCCTTTAAAACACAATGGTGTGGTAAGTAATACTTTACTGTTTCGTTTGATATCTCATCATTGACTTTAGTCATGTGTCCTAGCTCGCGATATTCGTTAATGAATTCGGTATATTCTTTTTTGAGCTTACTATTGCAATTCAGTTTCTTTTCTAGTAATAAATAACGTTTGAGTGCATTGTTTTCAGAATCACCTAACAGCGAGACTGGTTTGCGTAATGGAAGATTTACAACTAGACGCCCTGTAGAATCGCGAGTCGTGGTATTGACGAATATTTCTTCACACATAGCTTCTTCTCTCGAAAAACTTCGTTCAAATTGACATTCCTCTATAGCCCAAAATTTTTCTATTTGTTCATGAAGAGTATTTTCGTGTACAAAATTACAATGTGCCCTTGTGACGAGTGAGGTACTATTTGAATTAATAGCTCCTGCAACAATCCAACCCAACTTGGTATTTTGTAAAATTGGTTTCTGACTCCCGAGATTTATTTGGCCATTCAAAATTATATCCCAAAATATTTCAGCTCCGAGAAGTATATCTATGCTACCGGATGAGTTGAAAGAGGGATCAGCGAGTGTTATTTCGTGTGGAATGTTTAAGTTTGAAATGTCGAAATCTGAACTTGGCATTTCGTCTGTGATTTTGTCAATTATCAGAAAAGACGAGACCTTGCGATAATTGTTTCGCATTGAAGAAATTGTTGAGTCTATAATTGAATTTATTTTTGTCTGAACTTGACCTATACCTGTGACTGGTAAATTAATTTTGCGACCAGTTAGGCCTAGTTTAGTGTACATATTTCTACTGATAAAATTAGACTGCGAGCCTGAATCTAATAAAGCTCTGCACGAAACCATTTTGCCTGAATTGTTTGAGATGTTGATTAACGCGGTTGATAAAAGAACTTGTGAATATTTGTTAGCTGAATTGTTTGTTGCCAAGGAAGATGTTTCGCTGTGATTGCTCGATTCGTTTTCTTTTGCGCTAATGTTAGCTGATTGAGCTCTCTCTCCGCCACTGGTGGCGATGTTTTCATTATCCATGTGAATGAGTGAGTTATGACGCCCGTTACATTTTTTGCATCCACTTGATCTGCATTCATTTGTTTGATGCCCTGGACGCAGACAGTTTGTACATAATTTCAATTTTTTCAATTCTTGTAAACGAGATGGAACCGAAAGTTTCAATAAATTGTAACAAGTATATATGTAATGTGAACCTTTGCAAAATGAACACCCCGAGTTATGATATAAATTTGATGAAGCGAATGATCGAGTATCAGCCCTTTTTGGAGTGATTTTGTTTTGAGTTCGATTAACACTTGAATCTAAAGTTTCTAATATATTGCATCTTTCACTGAGAAAAGTTTCGAGATCGGTTAGTTTTGGTTCATTTTCTAATTTTGTTGAATATTTTTCCCAATCGCGCTTCGTGGTCGCGTCGAGCTTGGTTGAAATGAGATATAATAAAATGCTGTCCCAGGTATCTACCGATTCCCCTAGATTTTTCAACGCGCGGACGTGTTTATTAATTTCATCTAAAAATCTACGCAAGGATTGATACGATTCTTTCATGAGTGCGGGTATGTTAAAAAGAGATGCAATGTGGGAACGCTTGATGAGTCTTTTATTGTCGAAACGGGATTTGAGAAGGTCCAAAGCGACAATATAATTTTGTTCTGAAACCTCAAGAGATTCGATTACTTGTTTAGCTTCACCTCGCACTGCTTCTTTTAAATAATAAAACTTTTGTGCACATGACAATGAAGTATTTTTATCAACGAGTGCAGTAAATGTGTTAAAGAAACCAGGCCATTCACGATAATCCCCATAAAAATTAGGAACTGGAATAACCGGCAATTTAATACTTTGCATTGCAACGCCGCTGGTCGGCGCCGAATGTGTTGGTGACGTAATCGTACTACCTGACTGTGTGGAACGATGAGCTGCGACGAGCTCTGTGGCCCGCGCCACACCACTAAAATATAAATCTTCGAATTCGCGACGATAGTCATCATGGGCGGTATCTGTACTTAACAAAACAATCTCGGACTGAATATCTTCAAATTGTTGCCAGAGTGCTTCTATTTTAGTCAAACGAGTTTGTAATTCAAAGATTGATTTTGTTGCTATATCGAATTCATCAATAAAAGTAGTGAATCGGGTGATTTGACCTTTAATTTGCCCCCGTTTTACTATCAGATCCTTTAATTCAGTCATTTTTGAAAGAAATCGTTGGAAATATGGTACCTACGTGGATCGTAGATGAAAGTGTACTTTAAAAAATGCTATATCTGTAGTAAACGTTGCACAAAGTAAAGGATATGAAAATGGAAAGAGACTTACGTG
>JAVJAQ010000768.1:0-154665 GCA_032362365.1 Zygogramma bicolorata
TCCTCAATGCGAATAAACGATGAAAAAGTTGAAAGCTAGACTGCTTTTCAGAGTTTTACAGCAATTGAATGCAAGATACCTTTTAACCGATTAAACTGATCAAAATAAACCGGAGATTTAACTCACCTTTCAGGTAATATCTCGGGTACTATATTGTTACGATATATCCTTGTGTTCGTTGATTAAAACTCCAAACAACACTAAACTACTTTTATCACAACACAATACAATACAATCGCTTAAATTGCCCAGATAAACTAAGCAGCGCTCTGTACTAAAACTCTCTACTTCGACTTCTGCACTTAGCAATACCAAAGCTCTCTCCACTAGAAACTGAATAACTCTGACTACTCCAGTCTATGACGGTAAAAAATGTGTAAACTGTATATTTATCCCATACAGCACCTATTCGTATGAAAATTTGGATATAGGTTACCCTCTATTTCAAAATCTACCCTGTGCCGAGGGTTGCTTTTTTGGAGGGGTGGTAGAAACCATCCCCATTCCCTATAGATTGGAGCATGTAATAAACTGAAATCATATTTATATCAGTGAAATCAATCGATTGATAATTTTTAATATAATTTATGGTTCAGTAATCAGTGTCAGCCCTTAACACCCCCCCCCCCCTTATGACAGAATATCATCAGAAAATAATAATTACCATGTTATTTGGCAGTTTTCCAACTTATTCAGTATCTATTTGCATTTAATTTGAGATTTAGCTTCTATCTACCATCTACTTCAAAGTTGAGGTTGTGCTTGGGGTTGATTTACAAAATACTAGTTTTGAATTAACCTTGATAGACAATTTCGAAGTCGAAACTTGTGCGAGCAATGGATCAACCAGGCCTTACCTTTTAACGTGCGATTACCCAGCACAGTGGCCCGGCGAGGATTCGAACCCCGGCCTTCTGCTTGATAGGCAGATATGCTAACCACTACACTACCGAGACCACAATTTCTGATCTATTAAACAGTTTCGACCCCTAAAAACAACCCTTATGATAGTTTTCATTAAAAAATTATATCGAAATTGTTATTGAGTAGCCGACTGGCTAATAAAACATTCAGACTTTTCAATTGTCTCATCGAATTTTCTCGGCACTCCATTTATTTATATATATATATATATATATATATATATATATATATATATATATATATATTTAATATAGATTCCACTAGTAATAAAATATAGTTTCTATGTGTATTCTTCAATATACTAATGTACATACTCTAATAACATAATCTAAAATTGTTTTTGGATTTTTTCCCATAACTCGCTTAGTCTTTAAGCAATCAAATCCACCAAAAAAGTATTTTGTAGATTTTTTCAAGAGCTATAAGCTCATTCACATAATTTTTTGTTTCAGATTATATTTTTGAAAAGGTTCATGCTGAAAGGGCTCAAAAAGGTACTCTGCGCGAACCCTCACAATATTTAACTGGCCATATCTTACTCCATTTTCATCCTGCAGAATAAAATGAAGCACCAAAATTTTCAGAGAAGAATAACCTTCAATTTTGTACCCTAGAAAATTTTGCATGTGATCAATACTTTTCGAGTTATTTCGAAGAAATGGTGATTTTTCGCTGAACTACGTATATGATTTTTCTTTTCAATCTCAATATTTTCCAAAACTACGTACTTTCAATCGATGAAAAACCCAGAACTGATCATGAGAACATAAATGAAATGAATTATGGAGTAACAACGATTTTTCTCAAAGTGGGGAAAAGAGAGGGTGAGTTATTCACAATTTTTTTTCAACGAAAAAATAGGATTAAACATTATTTCCTTCATACCTCGGTCAGTTTTGATGCTATAAACTTTTATAAATAACAAAAATAAAGGATTTTCGAAGGTCAAAACAGGTCCAATGAGTTTTTCCGGAAAAATGCATTGGTTTTTGGTTATTGTACGTAGAAACTTTCCATTATGATGTTTGAAAATACCAATCAACATTCAACAAGCAATTATTCAGTTTGTAGTAGGTTTGCATACATCACAAATAAACGATCGCCTTTGCTTTTTCAAAAGCTACAATTTTGCTCTCCACAGGTTTTTCGTTTAGATGCATATTTTTCCAGTTATTCGCGAAAAAGTTTCTGGAAACGTGTTTTTTTTGCCTGAAAACCGACAATTTCACTCGCGAATAAGTCGAAAAGTATTGCTTTTCAGAAAAAACTTCATTGAACAAAAAGTGCTTAGAATTAGTCAATCTTTTTATTTCCAATAAAAAAATTTTCACCCCAAGAAGGGGTGGCATCCACCCCCAGGGAGAAAGCAACCTTCGGCACAGGGTAGATTTTGAAAAAGAGGGTATGTAGATCCTGAATCCAAATTTTCATGCGAATCGGTGCTGTATGGGATAAATACACGGGAAAATGGTCATAGACTGGACTAACCACGCTAGAAACTCTGATGAACTTTCCGATAAAGACTCTACCGTAGCGATGAATCGCTTCCGTGTATATACTTGCTTACACCTATGTAGAATCTTCCAGAGAGGTCTCGATGATGTGTATTGAATTCTTCACGCGAACCAAGATTTCCTAGGAAATGACGTTCTCTCTTCGATCCCTCATATTATTCTGCGTTTTCGAGCGACAGGGCCGGTGCTAGGAGATTTCGTAACAATATTGTTCCTGTGTTCGATTTCGATGTTTCTTGAGTTTATATGTTTTCTGGGAATGATCTCAACATATATCTCTCCTTCACCAAGCTCAATCGACTAAAATGCGTGCATTTCCATGACTTTTACAATTTTGCTTCAAGCAAACGCCTTCGTGTATAATTATTTAAGACAAAATACCCAGATCCGCGGTCTCGGGATTTCATCAAATTACCATACATTCAAGTCATTTGCTGAGTAAAATTTCGAAAATCTTGGAAGTGCAGCACACATTTTAACCATTGAACTTGGTGTACTCAGGATATAACCCCCGAAGATAAAATTTACGTCACTGGTTACCGAGAGGAGGTTATCATTTTTTTTAACTAACAGAAAGGGGGGTTTGTGATACCCCATTTAGAAGGTCCATCTATTATCTATTGAACCATATGTTATTTTCAATTCGAAGTCAAAGTAGAAACATTCTTTTTCATGATTGATACCCTTCGCCTTCATTTGAAACAGCGATTAAGTTCGAATTAAAACATTAGTCAACGTTTTCATTTATTTTCTCGCTTGGAAACTCCAAACTCCGAACAGTTAGAAAAGGCAAAGTTGCAAATAATTTGCTGAAAATATAAAGACGTTTAACTAACTAGATCCGAGTACAGAAAATCACTGGGTTATTCTTGAAATAAAAGATGACTTTTGCGCGCATTTTTAGAACACAATCTTCAAAAAAGAACACAGTAGTTTCCAAAATGGTAAGACAAATTCCACGTATGCATCTCACCTCATTACAGAGGGTCATGAGTTCAACCACGAATTTGAAATCATCCATTTCCAAGGGAAGGGTTTGAAACTCAATCTCTTGGACTAATAAGGATGTGACGTCGAGCCATTAATCTTATCAATAAGTTGTCGGACTATATTCTTATTGACCGTCTGATATAATGTTGTATAAATTCGGAATGTAACAGTGTTGAAATTGGTATAAAGTTCCTGCTTGAGGAAGCTATTGTATATCGAAACACTTGTCGCGGTTTAGTAAACCCTATTATGTGATAATCTTACAGGCAACTGTATATTATTTGTTTGATATGGATTTTCATCAAGAAACGGCCACTTCCATTCAATTTGATTGGGAGATAGATACTATATTATGTATTAATAGTATATTATGCAACGGTCGTGTAATGATGGTTATTAATATATGAGCATAAACCGGAATACGAAACGAGCCGAAGGTGAGTTTCGTATGGTTTATGCGAGTGTATTGATAACCATTACATGATAGTTGCATACGCAATTTTATCTACACCCAATAAATAATGAAGATTATATTTATATTTGTATTGCACACAATAATACTAATTTAACGAATTTCTTTGAAAAATTCCACAGAATTATATTTAATAGTATAACTTCGAGAAATAAAACGATGAGATATGAAAAGAAGATCAAAAATCAAAGAAAAAATAGACTACTCGAGACCGGATTCGAACCAATGTCTCCTCCAGTTAGAATAATCAATGTCAGTGCCACAGACGGCTCGGCTACGGAGAGCTCAGAAAATTTGATGAAAAAATAAGTAATAAATCATACATTTGTTAAATGAAAAATTTAATCATTCTAACTGTATTTCTGTCGGTGAAGGTGTCGAAGGTGATTCTCCCATATCGCTGGTATCAGACATTTTGTTATGATTATCGAAGTTTGGCTATATTCTTCAAAAGTTCAATACCTATACCGATTTTGACTTGACAAATGTCAAATGCAGAGCATGCACATCATGCTTGATTGAAAAATAATGGGTTTCTATTGGTTGAAAATCTGTATCGTAATGGATTTCATTATAAAACGGGTTGTGAGCATATAAGTGTATTATTAGAGTACGGGTGTAGATAAAATTAATTTACTTAATCATTCATAGTTTTTTATTTAAAGGAATCATCAATTTATTCTTGAGATTAGACGTTTTATGAAAGGTGTTTTTCAGTTGTTTCGGAAAAGAACTGAATTCAATTCACTCTATATAGTTTTGGAGAAAATGGCATAATTTGGAATAAAATCACGAAATTTTGCATGGGAAACAGCATAATTTCTGTTTGAACGTCATTATTTCATCGTGGAAATATGAATAATAATAATAATAATAGGTCTTTATTTCCCAAAATATCGATCTGACAGAATAACATAAACTTATTGGAATCTATACAAGTTTGGAAGGGCAGATTTTCAATCTACCCCGAAAAGTTGCTGCGTCTATTGAAAAACAGTTCAGTCCAGTAAATGAAGAAAATGAAGCTCACGGATCATTTTCTATATCATGCCTCTGTACGCTAGAGCCTTGGGGGTGGTTGCCACCCCATCTCGGTGGTGGAAATTTTTTATTACATTTTAACTGTAGGAATCGACGGAAAAGTAATTCTGAGAAAAAAATATTTCATAAGTTTTTTCTTAAAAGTAATATTTTTTGAGTTATTCGAAGTTGGAAGTAACAGTTTTTTGACATAAAAATCGACTTTTTTAAATGTTTTTTTGCAAATAACTCTAGAAATATGCATTTTATCAAAAAAAGTGTAGAGAGCCAAATTGTACCTTTTAAAAAAATAAAAACAATGCTTTCCTTATAATAGATACAGAAAATTAATGCTTAGCTTTTTTCGTCAAATGTATAAATTGGAAGATTTAAAGCAAAATAACGAGAAAAATTTGCATTTTTCGAAGAGAGCTCATGGAATCTTTTTGAAAATATTCAATCAGAGCTTTCAAACAAAAAAAATGTCTTCCTAGCATGAAAATTGACCAACTAATGATTATAATGAGCTCGGTACCCGCTTTTTTCTACGAAAAGAATATGTGAAAACAACCCCCAAAGTACCCCCTAATTGAAATTGATCGCCACACTTCTGTAATTCTCTTTATATGTACTACCAATACAGCCACGAAGTTTGACCAATCCAAAATGCCCAATTTTATAAAAATTGGAGTTTAAAGAGATAACGATTTTTTTCAATTTCTTGTTTTTAACCCTTTTCTCAAAAATACCTCTCAAAATACTCGAGAAACGAAAAAAACAATATAGTACCAATTGTAGCTTTTGAAAAAACCCTCAGATTTTCTGTACCTACAGTGAATATTCGGCGAGATATAGCCGTTTTACACCTACATGTACGATCGAACATCACCTTATTCAAGCGCCTTACACTCTCCCCATTTGAAAATGAAGGGATCTCAAGTAATTTGATTTACAATTTACATAGTCTTATAGCTCTTGAAAAGCCCTACGAAATCGTTCCTGAAAAAAAATTTCTATCACCTGAAATGAAGGAGCTATGCTTACAAAAACTAATTTTTTTTTTTGAAAAATTCGAATAACCCGCTTCGGAGCGTAGTAATCTACATAACCGGTATATTCGGCCGTTATACGTTATATGTTCCACTTTTTCCAATCATATTGGAAGACAAAGCAGAAGAAACATCTGCTCACGTGTATGTGTGTGCGAGTGTATATTTCGTTGATTTCTCACCAATGTATTCTGAAGTTCGAAGACATATCATAAAAATTTCAATGTTTTCAAGGGTAGTTTTCAACGAAGGGTAGGTTGAAACATTATAAAATTGTATCTTAAAGCATGAAACAATCATTATTCAACTATTTTTAGCCATATTTGGGTTTTTAAAGTTATTTTATAAATTCTGACAATAAGGGGTAGTTTTCACCCCTAAAAAACAAAAAGCGCACAACGACACAATATAGAAAATGAACTAGAGGGTGGAATAGGCCTAATCCCAAATTTTTGTTCAAATCGGCGCTGGACGAAAAAATTGCGAGGTTTTACTATTTTTTCAGCTTCATTTTATGGACTAGTTCCCTCTGATACGCAAAATTTGAGTTATACGAGGAGTTGCTGACTAATTGGACGTGTTCTATCCAGAAAGAACTGTTTTTCAATTATCGTAGCAACTTTTCGGAGTAGATTAAAAATCCGCCCTTCGACGCTTGTAAAGATTCTAACATTATTTCTTATTTTTTCAGATTGTGGTAGGTTAGAACCCCAGGAAACTACAGAGAAAGCATAATTCCATTATTTCCTGTTGGCAACACTGCTCCTGCGAGATTTAAGTTTTAGAGCAGGTCAACGGCCGTGAAATTATGCACCTCCTCCGCCCAACAAATCCTTCATTATTCGTCAAGAATTCTGAACACTCATGTCCTTCCAAGTATCTATTCATTGACTTCAATGTACTCGAATGCCAGAGTCATGTTGACAGCACGGCTAATATTAGTTCGGACTGGATATGTGTCGCCAAACGTTATGTCAGCCACTAGGAATTTCATTCACAGAACGGATAAACGGTAGTAGGCCGGGCGATCGCTGCAATTTTCGAGGGCCACGGGTTATTTTGGAATTTGGCAGCGGCCGTGAAAAAGAACGCGCTATTTTTCAGTTCAGTAGAGAGTGAGATGTCTATAAATCCTGGTGTTGAGACTTGCACCTGTCAAAGTTTGTGAAATTGGCGACACATGCCTACTATGATGAAAGGCTTCACGGCCTCTTCCACTGAATTAGTTCAAAAAGCAAAAAAAGCGGGATATGCCCTTCTCCCGAACATTGAAGGGCCGTAACTTCGAAACGAAGGGAGAGCGCCGCGTTTCGATTTCAGATTCGTGTTCTACGCATGAAAATACGAGAGTAGCAATTGCAGTAGTTCGTAAAGCAAGAATGGATAGTTTTCCTTCGACCAGGTAAAAACTTCAGAACTCCCTTTCAAGTAGTTATCACATCGATAATAATCAATTCTAGATAGGATATTCTTTCAATATTTATGGAAAATTCAAAGGAAAGGCCAAAGGCCGAAGAAAATTCATTTTTGGTGAGACTCGTACCCACGACTATAAAGTGGATCGTATCAGAGTGCTAACGCTCTAACCACTAGGCCACTTGGACTGTATAATTTCAGTTAATTATAACCGAGAAGAGTAGATGTAAGTCCTTCAATTCCACAAAAAAACATCAATTGTGACTATTCAAACTTGACTCAATAAACTAGAAAATATCTCAGATATAAGTACAGTTATTTATGCTTGATTTCGTGTTTGTAGGTAGACAGATCAGAATTGTGACGTTTCTACAAGGTTGTCCCTGGTAACTATTGGTATGGTTTCCTCTAGAAAACCAAGGAGTATATAGCATCACATGCGGGGACTGTGATAAGCAATATATTGGCCAGACGAATAGGAGAATGTCAGCTAGAGTGCAGGAACACAAAAATAGCACAAGGACAAAACAAACATCTTCCGCCCTCTTGCAACACCACCACCAGACGGGTCACAAAATAGATTTCGAGGCAGCAAAGCAATTAGCGAAGCATCGAGATAGAAAACCATGGAGAAATAAACAAAAGAGACGACTCTCAAAATATACCAAATGTCTGGAGGGTCCTCATCAACAAAAGAAAAAACAGTTCAGAAAATGGTCCTTTGGTGGATGCAGGTCGCCACAAACCAGACCGACTATTATTACCTGAACAGTCATTAGCCAAAGGACCCCTAATTTCCAGATGCCCAGTCCCCACCAAGACATCCGACGGTCCTTTAGTAGCACCCGCTGCTATAAATACTACCCAACATCCCTCGATACCTCAGTTCGATCTAAGGAGTAGGCAGATTGAGACCTTAGAAAGAACTCGTGACGAGACCTGGGGAGTAGGCAGATTGAGGCCCCGGCGTCAAGTCACAAACCCCTGCCCCCTGTGACAACACCTGAGGAGTAGGCAGATTGAGACCTCAGCGTGAAGTCACATTTACCTCTTGAAAATGGCTCCAAAATCGGAGCCGAAACGTCGAGAACAAAGCTCCAGACGCAGTTCAACCCGAACTCAACAACAACACACAACTGACCGTGGAAACCTATACTTTTAAAGAATCTTGACTGACTGTATAGTAACTGGAAAAGCTTTAGCGGGGTTGCAGTCAGAATTGTTAGGGCGTCAAAGAAGACTCTTTGTTTTCGTCAAGCTTTCGGTAGTTTATTGCTACCTTCCTCAGGACAACTGTAATACTTATACATTAAAATACAATATGATGGTATAAACGACACTATGAACACCTACAAACGTGAGGTAATCTAATAAAATTGGAATTCCTAACATAAAAAGTGTTGAAATGAAATGTGGAAATGAATGACAGTGACAATTTTTTATTTTCATTTTTTCAAGGAGGAAAATTTTGATAACAGGGTGGTGTTGACTTTGTTTCCTGATATCTCAGTAGGATATATTCCTACCTTCTCACATATCTTCTGAATTGTTTTCAGTTGTTCTTATTCTTGATGGTCTTGATGTTTCATTACTAAGAACACTATAACGTACAATTTTTTGAAATATGTTTCGTGTTTGAAGGTTTCTTTCAATAGGGATTGGCTCGTGTTCTCTGTTTTGAATATTCTTCTTATATCAGATCTATTATACACCAGGAATTTTTTTTTAAATTTTTGAATATATATATATATATATATATATATATATATATATATATATATATACCCCCGTTTTCTCCTTTATTTTTCTAGCTATATTTTTGAAATTCGGAGCATTGAATATGCTCACTGAACAGCATTTCTCGACATATCTGAAAGAAAAAAACAACTTCCAATTTTTCCGGAAATGACATCAACTTTCGATTCTTGAATGGGACACCCTGTATATTGTTACATGATCGGCTAGGGATGATCATGAGGAATCCAACGGTACCAGGTTTGATGTGTTATCTCCAATGACTGCGGAGATATCGCCATTTATGTTATCCATAAGCTCAACGAGTAGGAGAGAGAAACTTTTTCTGGCGGGTCAATCCAATTCTCTCTCCCAAACCTTGGGTTGGTCGTGACTGACCAGTTGAAAAAAGAACTTCGAAACCACTAGGTGATTTCTGTTGGTGAGGTTGCAGTCAATCTTGAGGATGCCAGGGAGTGAAAAAAACTCTTTGGTATTGCGTCAAGCTTTCGGAAATGTTTATTACCTTCTTCAGGACTTACTAAAAAATTGTGAACGAATTAACAAACAATTTTATAGACCGGATGAGACTACTTACTATCGTGAGTTTGAAAGAAGCTAGTTTCTTCATAACAGTCAGAGCTTATCGGAAGCTTATATATATATATAAATATATATATATATATATATATATATATATATAGAACGAAAATGAAGAGATTAATACTTGCTCATTGAATATATTTGCTGGACGTCTCTTCTGAAGAGGGAAATTGAACAGGGAAGGTTCAGTTCGAAGTAGGTTGTGTCAAAATCAGCACTTGGTAGAACCATTTATGAGTTACTCATGCCACAGTCACATCACACAGAACTAAAATATCTAAAAGAATTTTTATAAAATATTTTTCACATTTTCTTTAAAATTCATTCTCTAAAGTCGCACAGAATTCGATAAAAGGGTCAGTCAATTTTGATTTTTCGTAATTTTTGCAGTTACGAATCGTGGAAAATATAACAATCTGCCATAAAACATCGATAATATGAGAATTTGAATCTTTTTCATCTTCAGGGCACAGAAAAACCCGAGAAATGGATTTCATCTCTCCCAAGCCGAATGAGTGTAGGTTTTCGAAAATCGAATCGATATTACTCTTTCGACTGTCAGCAACCATGTTGACAACTGGCCTACTTCAAGAACGGAACCTAAATCGATCGGTTTACAATTGGAATCCTTGAAAACAAATCCGATCGCGATAGCTTATATTATTGTCGCGTCCAGATTTAACATGCATCGACGCTGAAAAGCTTTAAAACAAAACTTTGTTACATTATCTAGTCCGTAATTGCGTGCTTTGTCAACCCCATAATGCATTCGCGGAAGCCAATCAAGTTTTGAGATCTCTAAGAACATTTAACTAGTCCGTGGAAACCTTGGCAATTCCATAGAAAAACGACCAACACACAAATCGTTTATAGTTTAAAGTGAGGCAAATCACAGAAAGATAAGACCTGGAGTTCCTATCTCAGATAACATCATTTTACTCAATATGTTCAATGCATATAATGCATATGCAGTGGACATGCATCTAGGTATATCATTTTCAGAATATGCCCATCATAACAGATGAAAATCATTGCTAGAACAATAAACAAGGAACGTATTTAGCATATGCAGCAGAAAATTAGGAGAAAGAACATGCTCAACATGTACCACAAGTAGTTTATTTTCGAACTTTCCAGTTCAAGCTAGAAGTACTAGCTCAGCTATGCCTGAGAAGGAGGTAAAGAACATTGAGATTTACTTGAATATGGTTGACAATGTTCCTTGAGGAGTTGTATGGGTTGGACGAAGCTTCGAGTAACAGCCAGAATAGTAGTGAACAGATATTTCAGTTGATTTTTGGTGGTATTATTGAGTTTTCGTTCCATATTTTGGTGTATTACAAATCATAATGTTAACATTTTTGAATCACTCCATTTAATCAAACTTGTGTTTGTATTAATGTTTTGCACTCCTCAAGAATGATCACTTTTCGTGCCAGATACTATTACGATTTTAACCTGGTAATCAACTCAAAAATATAATACAGATTAAGAATCGACCAATGACGTAATGGCTTCTGGGACAATGAAAATCAAGTTTACTGTTAACTTGAGTCTCCAGGAGATATTTTCAGCACGTGTGAAAAAGGTTAGAATTACTAAGACAGAAGAGATAGAACTTCAACTTCCTTATATTATCTTATTTGCTGTATGAACCCAAGGTCTCAGAGTTCCATTTTGATGTAAAACTCAACCTTTTTTACATAAAATGCCTGTCATTGTGAACACACAAAAATTGTTCTTCTTTCAATCAAAACACCACACATAAGTCCTTATTTACTTGTTTTAAACATTTTTGAAGAAAATTCACCCTTCTTTTAAACGCAACCAATTCCTTGATATATCAGAGTTCAACACTAATTTATTTGTAATGGTGGCGGCCAGAATACTGAACCTACTTATTTAAAATCCTCATAGCATTTTCGGCGGTCTAGTATATTATCGAAAATACAGGTCCATTTTGTTGTGACACTTCACATTTTTTCGCATCAACTTTCTGTTGTTTGAACACATAAGATTTGTCCTTTTTTTAATAAAAACTCCCTTGTCTGTAACATTTATGGGCAGAAAAAATCATTGTTGATTTTTGAAAAAGGGTGAATAATTTGAAAAAATAATGGTTTTGTCTGCTTGAAATTGTTACAAACAAGAAAATAAGGACATGTGTGATGTTTTGAAAATATACAAGACCGCCGAAAATGTTATGAGAATTTTTTATAAAGACCGAATTACGTCAGTCCACAATTTTTTTTGTGCTCCTAGCGAGCGAAGTATTTTACCTAATGAAAAAAAAAAAAACTCACCAGTGCTGTAGAGGTTAGCCAACTCTTGCGCCCCCTTGTGCTGCGGCCCCCACCTGGGCCTGAGCGGCCTCTCCTCGGGCACCTGCACCACGTCGCAGTTGGCATTGGGGTCGTCCTCCAGCATGGAGTTCAACCGGATCTGCTGCTCAGTCTTGACGGGCGCCAGCAGATTGGTGGCCATGGTACACGTGATGGGGTACACCAGGTCCTCTTTGACCCTGGGGGAGCAGCTGAGGGGGGGCAGGGCCATCAGGGCGGGTCGCCGAGTCACTGGGGGGTCACGACAGTGGCGCTCGCGTCTGCGCTAACCAGCATCGTGGACGGCACTGACCTAGAGGAACGAGAAATGGACTGACTAAGACGGTCTGAGACAGTTACGGAGACTGCGGACGGTTAGGAGTGCTCTCGGGAAGATTCTGGTTCAAACTGACGCGCGGCTGTCAAAGGATGTGACAAATTAGTCTGAAAGTTCGTTGAAGGTTCTTCCACAGAGCTTCGTTTGTCGCTATACCTCAATTAGGATGTCTTAAAACCTTGGTGTTGACACTTATACCTGTAGTAGTTTGCGGTAAAATTGGCGACAAATGCCTCTACTATGACCTCTTCCATTCAATCAGTTCAGATGGCGTTCGCAACGAAAGGAGTCACAAATTTCCTAGGGAATGTATGAACCATCTATGTATTAATACCAATAAATATGGATAATACCAAATAAGAGCCAATGTTAACTAACTGAAGCCGATAATATCTCTGTTGCACTGCGTAGTGCGATTGTTAACGTTATATACCGATTTAATTTTTTTGGTTATGTCATTTTGATGTCAAAAAATCAAAATGATGACCCAGATTCTATTTCACGAATTCGATTATCGAATTTTGGATTGAGGTGGCCTTTACTTGATGGAAATCCATAGTTATTACGCTATAAGGTAGACACGATTAAATTTCCACAAAATTTTGTGGAAATTTAATCGTCTCTACCTTATAGCGTAAATGATTATCGAATTGTTTAGAATATGCGTTTATTCTCGGTACAGCGCATCTACAGTCACAGTCTGAGCTACTCGGCAATCGAATTCGTGAAATAGAATCTGGGGGAAGATCATGAGAGATTACAAGAATAATAGCTTTGCTCGCGGATCACATTCGGAACTGATTATGAACCACGCCAGAACTAATGCAGGATTGTCGTAGAGCGCATGCCCGATTATAAACTTTTTCAGGATTTCAAGTTTTCTTCAAGTTCGAATAGGAGAATGAACCTGTAGGAGGATGGCTGCTTATCATGGTCAATAGTAAACATGTGTGAAACTTATAGTGTCTAAGTTTCTCTGATTGAAATATTCAGTATCGAATTCATCTTACTCATTTTATATACGAACACTAACAAGCTACTAAAAAACCTAACTATGAAAAGAATGAAAAATACCACGAGTATAATTGAATTGCAAGAACTAAAAAACACGAAAAACTATAAACTGAATATAATGAAATATATAAATACTAACAATAAAAAAGACTGAACGCAAGAAATATAACTGATCAGTAAACTTAAAGAACTCTAACACATTAATCGAATAAAAAAGTAATAATTGAGAAAACGATGAAGATAAAGAATTCTTTCGATGAGTATTTTCAACAACTGTCAGACATAGAAGCTAAAATTATTTAGTTATATTACGGTTTCAATCATATGAAATGAGAAATTCATTCTCACTATCGGTCTTGGTCGAAACTCATGCATGTTAGAAAGAAACAGGTAAATAGAAGTATGTGTATCATTGAAGGAATGTGTTTTTCCCGCGCATATGTATGAAAAAACCGCCGATGTCCTTTTTTTTTCGGATTCACGACATTTGTCCTTATTATCCATATTTATTATAAATGTATATATATATATATATATATATATATATATATATATATATATATATATATATAAAGATTTCAGATATTTTGTCGATCGATCGGTTGAGTTCCAATTCCCCAAATAAACGTCAAAAAGAATTTGAAAACAGAGTCTCTACAAGAAAAATGGAATTATTTGTGCAAGGAAGTGTAAGAATGTGTGGAGGTGATGAGTGACGTGAACTTCTGTGGTTTTATGATCCAGAAAAGGTAAAATAGACCGTCTTTCCAAATTTCAAAGGCGATAACTTCTGAGCTAGGGAAAAGAGTCGCGTTTTACTTCCTCATTTGTATTCAACACATATACGAGTTTTTGTGAGAACATTCTTTGAAAGTGGAGATATATGATAACAAAACTTTACCTCGAATCGAAAGGCAAATCGTCAATTCTTCAAATAGGAACAAATTCTAAACTTAATATTCCGTTAATCGGGCTCCGCCTCGAAAATTTCGGTGGAACTTACGTCAACAAAAAATTCAAATGAAATTTTTGGGGCTATCAACTAGTTTCGGAGATACGGCCCCCCAAAGACAGGAAATCGGGGTTATACGTCTATGTTTGTTTCTCAACCATTTCCGCTCGAAATTCCTCCTTCTTTCTATAAGCACAATATACACATTGTATATCACCTTCTTCATCACTTTTCAACAGAATTATAAGCATTTTTCACTACAAAACTCTAAAATGTAAATCGTCGAAAGAATTCGTCAAGATGGTCAGTCCATTAGTTGTAATGTCATTGCCACAAACTACTGATATGTGGTGGTACCCTTGTGAATAATGGTTATTTTGAATATTACAATTATTTAGTAATAGTAATGACGTGAATTCATTGCATTACAAGAATTAAAAATTAATGAAATGATAATATATTAATTGTGGGTAAAGTTTCAGAATGCTGGATTCTCTAGAGTTTCGATGAGATTGTTAGGGGAGCTTCAAAATACCTAGAAATGAGTAAAAAATACAAAAATGAGCGAAGAAAATACTGCAGAGCCCTTTTCAGAAGGAAAAAAAATGAAATTTCAGGTTATGTATCGAACAATTTGGCATTCCAGATACTTGTCAAAAATGTCAACTGAATCGAAATGAAACAATACGGCGGCATCTGCCCCCCAGAAACTATCGTTTGTTTTTTGCAAACGAGTGTGTGATTGGTTGAAACTTGTGTTAGCCACTCAGACATCACGTGATCTGGAATGCCTGATTCACTGTTGTTCTGTCACTTTCCTTACCATATTTTGTAAAAAAATACTACCATACTATTCTTGAAGAAATATCACCCGAATGTGCACTCATAACGTTCATTTCAACCAATCAACACCTTACATAGTTACCTCTGGCGTACCACAAGGTTCGCATCTTGGACCCCTACTTTTTATCAGTTACCTGAATGATATTAAATCCTGTTTCGAATTTTGTGAATTCATCTTATATGCGGATGATTTGAAAATATTCTCAAAAGTAGATAGAATTACAGATTGCTCTATGATTCAAAGTGACTTGAATAGGTTCTATGAATATTGTAAAATCAATAAACTCTTCTTGAATTTAGATAAATGCTGTTTCATCACTTTCACTCGAAACCAAAAAGTATTCTCCAATGATTATAATTTCAACAACAAAGTGCTAAATGAAGTAGATGATGTAAAGGACCTGGGAGTGATAATTGATAAAAAATTATCATTCTCAAAACACATTGACTATGTTGCTTCAAAATCTAATAAAGTTCTGGGGTTCATTATAAGACAATGTAAACATTTCACTTCTATTGTGGCCATGAAAACATTATAATATTCATATGTCTACAGCAAATTGAATTTTGCGACCGTCATTTGGTGTCCACAGTATGCTGTATATAAGATCAGATTGGAAACTATACAAAATAACTTCCTGAGATTTCTAGATTGCAAAGTTGTTGGCACGTACAATAACACTACGAGTACATCCCTCTTAAGAAAAAAATACGACTTTCCTACACTAGGGGCTCGTCGAGAACAATCCGATATAGTTATTTTATATAAGATTGTGAATAATCTGATTGACTCTGCAGAAATCTTATCAATGATAACGTTCAATGTGCCATCCCGGAATTTGAGAAACAATTTTCTTTTTTTCGAAAATTTCTGCAGAACTAATTTGGGAAAGAATTCGCCTCTAAACAGAATGGTAAACTTATATAACCGAACATTCAATCATATTGAAATATTCAATACCTCACTCAGCTCGTTCAAAACAAAAATTAAATATATCATTAAATCTAACTGATAAGATCATGTTCATATTCACTTGTTTGCATATATAATGTACTTAATATTTTTTAGGAGACATTCACTCTGTACACATTACTGTCTTCGTGGATAACCCTTTGGGCAACGCCTGTTGTTATCCTATATGATTTCAATAAATAAATAAATAAATAAATAAATAAATTGTTTGCAAATTCCATTGACAACGAGATATAAAATGTTTTGTAAGAAGATTCAGAATGCTGGATTCTCTCGGATTTCGACGAAATTGTTAGGGAAGCTTTCTGAAGCCTTTTTTCAATTTTGAATATAAAGGTGTTCATCTTGATAATATTCAGTGCTTTTTTCAATTGGCAGTGAGTACTGTCACATTTTTGACATCACTCGCAGCGACTGCAAAAAATTGCAGCAACAAATTGAATCGTAGAATGAGGGTGTTACGGCATTTGTTGTTAAAACGGCATGTCTTGTTCACTGGTTGCTAGGCCATATACTTTTATCGTCAACTCTACTTTGAAGCTTCACTATCTTTCTTTCAACATTTCAATCAAACTGACAGACAGAACTCTGCATCTTCAGAGTAGAAAACTTTGTCGTGCATTGTCAAGCAACTAATCGGAAATATCGACTTCATAGTGTAGATGGCGCTTCCTTTTTACACAGGCATTGACTAAGTATATCTCTATAATCAATTTTTGAAGCTTCATTATCTTCCCTTCAATATTTCAGTTAAACCGACAATAAACAGGAATATGCACCTTTTTTTCCTTTCAGATTAGGAAACTTCTTCAAACATTGTTAAGTGAACGAAAATAACGACTTAATAGTGTAGATCAACTGAACAGACATTTTTTCATGAAATATGAAAAGGAATCAAGGCCCGAAATTAAACTCATCACTGAAGTTACACCCTGCATATCTCAATATTATTTCTTAATTTTTTACACACTGCGGCAAGTTGAAATACCCAATGAGCTGCAAAAAAATATGTATCTATCACAAATAAATTACTGCATCACTTCTGTTTTGTCCGATTCAATTTTTTTTCCTACTTCTAACGGAACCACAGCAAAAACAGTTCGCATGTCATCGTAATGCCCAAGTAACTTTGCGACTATAGATTTACATGTTCGAACACTAGAAATTACAAGTGAACAAAAGTAAAGTATGATCGATAACGCCGTGTTTCATGAGTCATGCAAGCAATTTTTTTAGAAAGCGATTCCTTTAATTCACGCATAACAAAAGTGGCGCTACAAGTGGCATTTTGTGATCGACTGGGTGTGATAAGATTTGCACATGAATCTCAATCCAATGAGCGTTATTGGAGACTAACTAGCCATAACAGGAAAAGAGAATACAGGGAAACTTCTCCAAGGATAATTATTCCATATGAACCCCAGTTGAAATGAGGGAATCGATAAGATTTTCAAAAAAGTACAAATTTCTAGTAATGAAAGATGAAAGGAAAACAGTAACAAACAAGTCAGAAATATACTCGAAGAGTTGTAATGGCTGTAGCGTATAGTACGTACATTGGTCAGAGTGAGCGAGTTATGAAAACTTGTTTCAAAGAACATCATGCGCACTTTCCGAAGAATGAAAAATCTAGCCATGCTCAATTATTCGCAGAGCTGTCCACCGGCGAGTCAAGAAAAACAGAGATAGTTATTTTCACGAAAAAATAGAAATGTGAATTGAAGAAACAAGTGAGGCGGGAGTAGGGAATGCAATCTCGTTCTCGCCTTTTTTTAGCGAGATTGATCTCGGCCGAAAAATGGGCGAGATCTCGCGAGTTCAACGAGATTGCACTCGAGCATAATAGCGTATCACACTCCGTTATTACACACCGCGTGTGATGTATATTTTGTTAATTAATCTCTAATTTCTAATAGATCTCCGAGTAGATTTCTTCATGGCTCCGTGGAAGCTGACCTGTCTTTCACTGCCAGGTCTCTGGAAAGCACTTCAGCCTTTGGGGATTATTGCGCCTTGCTTCCCTCTACTTTATGACACCCATTTAAACAACCTTGTCTCCTGCACAAGTTTGTACAGGTTGATTGCTGGATGTTTGTCATATTCTTCCAGATCTAGAGTTGGTTCTCAATATACAGTGAGCACGTAAAAAGTCCTCCCCCTCTAACATTTGAACGGAACAAGCTATTGAGGTCAGGTGAAATTCAGGAAAAAAAGGTACTACTTTTACTGTCAAGAACCACCAAAAAACTTTTTTGTAGAATGGGTTCACGTGGCTCCTGGTTTTGAAGGCTTTCTGATTCTCTATCCAATATCGCTGTATTTGTGACAATCGACCAAGCCGTTACAAATTGACAAACGTTTGAAATTTGCTCTAAATATTTAACATATCTGTCTCTTTGTTACATTGTCTGCAGCTGAGGTCGCCGTTGTACAGCCCTAGCTTATTCAGGTGTCTTTTGAAGGGTCAGTGTCCAGTCAGTTGTCCTGTTATTACTCATCATCTGATTTTTTCATTGCCTGCTATAACTGAGTGACCTGGGAGTCCCTGGGGTCTGCCAGATGTTTCAGTTTCTCGCGGCATTCCCATACCCATAAATGTTTAATTCTTAAGACCTATAATTCTTATTATTTTTTCCCTAATTGATTGAAATGTTGTGATTATTTGCAAGAATGAATACACAAAACTGCCATTCTCGCGAGATCTCGAAATTGGCGAGATCTCGCGGTATTGTTTTTCTTAATCTCGCGAGTTCTCGCCTGAGCCCCAATCTCGCGAGATTGC
This sequence comes from Zygogramma bicolorata, assembly GCA_032362365.1. Taxonomy (NCBI): domain Eukaryota; kingdom Metazoa; phylum Arthropoda; class Insecta; order Coleoptera; family Chrysomelidae; genus Zygogramma; species Zygogramma bicolorata. The sequence goes on from JAVJAQ010000768.1 coordinate 18,945, forward strand.
ATTCCCTAGGCGGGAGTCTTTAGATAACAAAGTGAATTATTACGGTCATCAATTTCGGCACAGTAATCCTAATTGATATTTAAATTCATTTCGATTCAGAATTATAAATCTGACCATAAATTACAAACAACGAACGCCCTTCAAAAGGTTTAAACCATGGCGCATGTAGAGATATAACAATCAGTTCTTTGTTACTTGAGTAAACAACTGACCGGAAAAGAAATTCATCCTCTTGTTTATGTATTTTTGGCAGCACTTCTGATCTCTGCCACTCAAAATTTTCATATAGAAGGAACGCAATTTCAGAAACAAAGATAGTACAGTCATAGTTGAGTGAGTCTACTTAGGAAACAGAATAATTTCAAGCCATGCTCACCCACATATGTATTAATCTACTGTATGTAAATCTCCATCTAGTCCATATTTTTTTGGAATAAAACTCATGAAAATTTTATAGGTGTTTTTCCTGATAATTAACGAACTCGATTCAATTACCAAAATGCTACCAACCCCACAACCTAACTTATAACATATTATTGGGGTATTTCTAGCCACACGGAAACTACCCCCCAAAACAGCCCCCCCCGTCTTGGGTGTTATCACAAGTTGAACATGGAAAAAGGAGAAACTGAAATGAGATAAACGTGCAAAACTAAAAATGGCCGCCATTGTGAAATAGGTTTCCTCTTCATTATATCATTTGCCTTTTGCTCTTTTCACTTCACAAACGCATCTTTTATAACAAATAAAAAGAATACAAACTATAGATGTATTCAGGGAAATTAATTCAATATTATGAATTAAATATAATAAACAGCTGCTACACTTTGATTATAGATCGTATAGTTAACAACCATCAATTTCAATTTTTATCGCATTGTAGGCAATTAAAAGCAATTTATGTACCATTAAATGCTTCAAATAAATACGAAAGATACAAGTTTATAGACGCTAGAACAAATACTGTCTTCAACACTTTTTCGACTTTAACGATTTTTTATGCATGCAAATGGGGGTATTATGCTCAATTGGTTCAAATATCATAATCGGTAGATGACAAGCTTGCAAGATTGATTTCAATGGCGATGTCGATGATATAGAAGTGAAAATTAATATTATATTATGCAACGATCGTGTAATGATGGTTATTAATATATGAGCATAAACCGGGATACGAAACGAGCTGAAGGTGAGTTTCGTATGGTTTATGCGAGTGTATTAATAAGCATTACATGAGAGTTGCATACGCTATTTTATCTACACCCGATAAATAGTGAAGAACTACAAATATTATATTTAAATTGCACACAATAATACCAATTAAACGAATTTCTTCGAAAAATTCTACAGAATTGTAATTAATAGTATTACTTCGAGAAATAAAACGATGAGATATGAAAAGAAGATCAAAAATCAAAGAAAAAAATATTGCTCGAGGCCGGAATCGAACCAATGTCTCTTCCAGCTAGAATAATCAATCTCAGCGCCACAGACGGCTCGGCTACGGAGAGCTCAAAAAGTTTGATGAAAAAATAAGTAATAAATCATGCATTTGTCAAATGAAAAATTTAATCATTCTAACTGTATTTCTGTCCGTGAAGGTGTCGAAGGTGATTCTCCCATATCGCTGGTATCAGACATTTTGTTATAATTATCGAAGTTTGGCTATATTCTTCAAAAGTTCAATACCTATACCGATTTTGACTTGACAAACGTCAAATGCAGAGCATGCACATCATGCTTGATTGAAAAATAATGGGTTTCTATTGGTTGAAAATCTGTATCGTAATGAAAAATCTATATCGTAATGGATTTCATTATAAAACGGGTTGTGGGCATATAAGTGTATTATTAGAGTACGGGTGTAGATAATAGTATATTATGCAACGATCGTGTAATGATGGTTATTAATATATGAGCATAAACCGGGATACGAAACGAGCCGAAGGTGAGTTTCGTATGGTTTATGCGAGTGTATTAATAACCATTACATGAGAGTTGCATACGCTATTTTATCTACACCCAATAAATAATGAAGAACTAAAAATATTATAATATTAGGTATTTATATTGAACACAATAATGGTAGGTAATCAATCGTATTTCTTTGAAAAATTCTACAGAATTATAATTAATGGTATAACCACGGAAAATACAACAATGAGAAGAAAAAAAATGAAAAAAAGTCTTTGCCGAGGTCTGGAATTGAACCCGGGACGTTTAAGATCACTGCCCGCGCCGCTGACCACTCGACAATGAAAGCACAGTCAACATGAACGAAAATAACAACATATGTGTTGCATTTGTCAAATGAAAAATATAATCCTTTCGATTGTATTTTTTTCTTGTCTAAGACATCTGTGGAGGAGTCGCTGGTAATTCTTCTATATCACTGCTATAAGACATTTTCATTCGATTATCGAAAATTGACTGAATTCTTCAAAAATTCAATACCTACTGATTTTGACTTGACAAACGTCAAAATGCAAAGCTTGCACATCATGCTTGATTGAAAAATAATGGGTTTCTATTGGTTGAAAATCTGTATCGTAATGAAAATCTGTATCGTAATGGATTTCATTATAAAACGGGTTGTGGGCATATAAGTGTATTATTAGAGTACGGGTGTAGATAAAAGTATATTATTTAACGATTATGTATTGATGGTTATAAATACACGAGCATTAACCGGGTCAGTAAGCGCACTGCAGCGATTGCAGAGATTAATAAACAACCATTAATAAATCCTCATCTCACTTAATGAGTCCCTTTGTTAACGGTTTCATAATAAACAAAGAGATTGGAACCTTTGATGTAAAAGTTGAAACTTTTCCTAGAGATCAATTACCCTAAAACCAAACTGATATTTTGGCACTTGACGCGCGTTTCGCTAACAAGGTTAGCATCTTCAGGAGAAGAAAATTGGTACTAAACCTAAAGACCAGGGTTAGTTGCTCATATACCTAAAGTTTATCGGTCCGATATAGACTTTGTTACTGCTAATTATTCCAATTAATTTCTCGATAATGAAATAGTGCAGTCACTACCTGCAACGTGTGTTGTGTCTTGTGTCATACACATGCTTGATCAGTTTAAGATTGCTTTCACCAATTTTGTGGCCATTGTCTAGAGCGTGTTGGGCGACACTGGATTTTTCTACCCTTCCGTATTTCACGTGTGCAAAATGCTCTTTGAAACGGGTTTTAATAGCTCGTCGGCTCTGGCCGATATATTTGTTGTTGCAATCTTGACAACTGATTTCGTAAATTCCCGACTTCTCTGAGTTTTCTCATTTATCTTTTGAGTAACCAAGAAGCTGTTGTAATTTGTTAGAGATTTCATAGGCAACTTTCATATTCACTTTATCGAGTATATGTTAAAGTCCTCTAGTGTATTAACGTTCATATGGGATTACTATAAACTTTTCATTTCTCTCATATTTTCGAAAAGTCGAAGATTTACGTTTTCCTAAATTTACATTTTCTAATTATGTTACCTCAGATAAGATAGTAGGTTGATGAAAATAACACACGAATTAGAGAATAACGTAAATGCTCTTTGTTGAACTTCAGACGCACATTTTGCTAATTTGCGCTTTGTCAGTCAGTGAACGAACTATAAATAGCTTGAAAAATAATTCTTCGTGCACAGATGTGCTCTATCAAAAATGATATCATCATTGTATATTATTATATTGTAGCAGTGGACAGTTACCAATGACTAGTTACGATCAGAAAAGAAATCTGCTTCTTTTATTACCGGTCAAGAGATCTTGCTGAGATTTGTTGGCTTTTAGACGAGCTTTCAGAATGAATTTGAAACTGATTTAAGATATGTCGAAATAGATATACACAACATAATAATAATTTTTGCCGCAAATCGCTAGGAAATCTTGACATCCCAGATCCCAGACAATCAAGATTTTCTTAGTGTAAGGTAAGTTGTTAGTATTCTACATAAATGATTGAAAATAGTTTTCATAGTAACCCAAGTAATTTCATTACGAATTTCAAAGCACTATTCATTTGTGAATGAAATTATGCACGATTTTTACAAAATTAATTAATATCTGTCGAATTTGGAACGATTTGGGGAGAAATGGTACGTAATATACTATGGCACGATACAGCTTCCTTAGTAACCCACGGTATCTTTTATCAAAACGAAAAGTCTTATTCACACAAAAGCTCTTTGAATATAAAGGAAAATATTGAATTGCGCCAATAATAATCTAGCACTGAAAAAGAAATGTACTGTTGAAAATAGTGATTTGTTTTACTAACAAAACTTGATAGAATCGTAAGTGTTGGGTTAGTTGGTTGCTATGGAAATGTATATATCATAGTAATTATAGTTTGACAACTTAAGAAATTTCTGACAGTTTTGTGGAAAAATATCGGTATATTCAGATTATGGACAGTGATAGGGACTTAGAAGTACATACTCCTCCAGAAATAAGGTAGGAGGTAGAAAATGAATTGAATTTGTTACCGGAGAATGATCATTTTGCTTCCTAGGCACAAAAAGTAATACTTTGCTGATTGATATGTGTCAGCAAAATCATCATTTGCTGTCAATCGAAGGAAAAATGTTTTTTTTGTCATTTAAACAAATGTTTTACGCATCCATATCAACAAAAGGGTGGAAAAATAAACATTTTCCAGTTTTATTCCTCTATAACTTTTTCAATGACGAACGAATTTGACGTAATTATAACACAAACCATTTATAAACTACGTGAATCAAAAAAAAATCCAAAAAACGACGGCCTTCAAACCCGAACCAAAGTTGTGATACTGAAAACCTCGACCACGAAAGCCTCAAACATTTTGTTATCATTCCACTGATATACTATCGTTGCTATACCAAAGTTTTTTTTTTCATTTTCTACTCTGTGGATTCATATACGCTAAGGTCTCTTTGTAACCCAGCATTCTTTATCTGTTCGGGTTTGAAAGTAGCTCTCCAGCTGAACCTCACCTATTCATCATTTACTGTCTAATTTTAGGCATTTATGTATTTTTACGAATGAATGAATAAAGACATATCATTATTAAACTAGCCAAAAATGAGCTTTGTATGGTTTATTACAAGAGAGTTGCATACGCTATTTTCTCTACACCCGATAAAAAATAGAGAACTATAAATTCTATATATAGTCTGGAAGTTGAATGAGAATTAGACATTCTACAGCCCACATAATGATACAATTTAGATTATTATCAGTTACGTAAAATTAAAGGTAAACATTGTGTTTGCATTAAGGTTACTTTACATTTGTTCGTGCTTTTATGTCGCCCAGTGTTTACTCATGTGTTATAAAGCGACTAATGTCTCAACTTTCGGTCACGATATTTCCCAATCACAATTTTCAAGAGTGACCGAAATATAATATGAGAGATTAAATCTCATGTCACTTATGACTTTTATTCAGGATTGTTTCACGTTGGTTTCGAGTTTGACTTACGTACGCTATGACATTTGAAAATGAAGTTGAAGGAGCACTATCATTATTTGCCAAGCTGTGTTGGACATTGTTCAAAAAATTGCTTCTATTGAGAAGATTTACTCTATCAGCAACCAGAAAACACTCTTTGTTTCATTGACCAAGTTAACATTTTAAAAAGATTTTCATTTTATTTTCATTAAGGTATGAAGTGATGATGAAACATGTTAATTTAGAGGCTTATTTTCGCTTCCCAGAGTGGAATATATAAAAAAACAAAAATATGACGTGATGTATCAAAAAGGATATATGTGACCCATTCAAGATGAAAGCGCACTCGACCTACTGGAATGTTTTTTTTACAATGACAGACAGTAGATGAGCCAACTATATGATTAAATTTCATGAAGGAGTCTTCGTTTTCAGTGCCACCTGTTTTTTGGCCGTAGTAAAAAATCGAGAGAAAAAGAAAAAACTATAATCACAGCACTGGATTCACGTAGTTTTCAGATGTTTTTCTTCAAAGTTACGTATAATTAGGGCAAATTCGTTCGTCATTGAAAAAGTTATAGAGGAATAAAACTGGAAATGTGTATTTTTCTACCCTTTGTTGATATGGATGCGTAAAACATTTTTCTTCTTCTTGAAAGTCTCCACAATCGCTATTAAAGCTCAAACACACACACAAAATCATTAAAATCCAAAATGACTGAAGAGTCAATATAACAGTCCCTTATAAACACGTGCAAACTTGAGCACAGTATACTTATTAGCAGTATAATGTGACAAGAGTATGGCGATCTAACCATTGGGCGTATCGCTTTTTATCTATCGCCAATTATTGACAGCAAATATAAATTTGCTGACACATATCAATCAGCAAAGTAGTACTTCTCCTGCTTGGTCACAAAGTGAGGACTTTCCGCCTAGACAGCAAAATGATTATTCTCAATGTGAATCGAGACTTCTCCGGTAAAAAATTTAACTCATTTTCTACCTTCTCCCTTATTTCTGGAAGAGTATATAATTCTAAGTCCCTATCTATGTCCATAATATGAATATACCGATATTTTTCCACAAAACAGCCAGAAATTCCTTAAGTTGTCAAACTATAACATTACTAAGATGCCTAGGAAACCCTGGTGTATCTACTTATACCTGAATACTTTTGGGATAAACTTGGCGAAAACCGATTGCTTGATTTTTGAGATCATTAAAACTTCAGATCGCTATTGTAGATGGCGATCAGTCATATACCATTAGAAGCTCAATTTTCACTAGAGAAAAATGTGCAACTGAATATTCTACTACTGTTTATTATTTGCCTACTGAGATTTTTGACAGCCCTGACAGCCAATCAAATGCGTTTCAGAAAACGTGCATGTAACGTGGAAACCTACCGTTAACAACCTGTCAATACTGTCACTGTCACCTGCTACCTCTACAAGTTTTTAGTGTGTTTATATCAGTTTGTAAGACTAGACTTTGATTCCGAGAAAATTTACTTTGCCCATTCACCTGAGAATGTACGACAAAGTTGCCTTCTGTTGAAAAACATGCTAGTGTATTGAAAGTGATAGACTGTCTTGGAATTGGGAATACACACATCACTTATGCAACGGTTCAAAATACGTATCACATCGACATTTCCTTTATTCAAACAACACTTCGTTTTCAATCTCTCATTGATAGGAGCTATAGATGTTTCCTCCTTGATATTAGACTTTCGCTCAAGCTGAAACGAATAAAATTAGCTACGACGTTACATTCATGTTATTTTTTGGGGCGATTTGTTTTGTTCTTACCTCAGGTACTGAATGAAGACGAATATCTGGATCCCCAGAGTTCGACTGTCCACACAAATTACAAAATCTTCTACACATCGTGAAAAAGTACTTGTAATAACTTCAAAACTTATTCTACTTATATAAACTTTTAAACACTATTGAATGCGAAGAAATAATTTCAGATAGTTTCCATTGACAACAATATACCTCAAAGTTACGTCAATCTGACAAAACCCACGTTTGACAGATTTTTGAAAATGTTCATATAACGCCTCCTATAAAAAAATTATAAAGCTTTCGTACCGTCGATTGTTTTTCGCCAAGAAATTCTAAACAATATCCAACCATGATACCAACAATAGCAACCAACCATTCCAACACTTGCGATTTCTAACAATTTTTTTTTCAATTTATCACTACAGGAAAAATAAAAAGATTGTGAGAATTGTTATAATTTCCAAATGCAAATCCTACATATATCATTATAACAATCGGAGGAAAAATTATAAATTCAACTCGTCAGCAAAGTAGGTTAACTTGGCTGTGAACTATCAGCAGTGGCAGTCAATCTACTACTTTGCTGCCTACTGAAACAAATCATTATTTTCAACAGTACTTTTTTTTTTCAGTGCTAGAATAAATATTATCGCCGCAAATCAATGTTTTCCTTATATTTAAAGTGCTTTTGTATTAACAAGTCTTTTCGTTTCGACAACAGATACCGTGGGTTATTAAGAAATCTATATGGTGCAATAGTATGTTGTTTACCAGGTGGGAAAATCCTAACATTTCTTGAAGACTGTGAAGATTTCTAAAGCGAGGCGCAAGCCAAGACTTAGCAACACAGTCCAGGAACGTTAGGCTCCTCCTATGAGGTGAAAATACCGTTTTTTCGCAAATCGTTTCAAATTCGACAGATTATTAATTTTGAAAAAATCGTAAATAATTTTATTCACAAATAAATTTTACTTTGAAATTCGTAATGAAATTACTTGGGTTACTATGGAAACTGTTTTCAATCATTTGTGTAGAACACTTACAACTTACTGTAACGAAATCTTACCTTTTTCTTTGAGAATGTTTGCCTGGAATCGGGCCTGGAATGTAAAAAATTTCCTAGCGATTTGCGGGAAAAACTATTATTATGGTGTGTAATCACTTTTGAATTCATTCTGAAAGCCAACAAATCTCAGCAAGATCTCAATGATGATATCATTCTTGATAGAGCACATCTGTGCACAAAGAATTATTTTTCAAGCTATTTATAGTTCGTTTATTGACGAAGCGCAAATTAGTAAAAGTTTAACAATGAGCATTTACGTTATTCTGTAATTCGTGTGTCATTTTCATCAACCTACAGGAAGTTCCATTCAAAAAGAGGGACACAACGGCAAATCAAAATGTTTATGGGAACATATTACTAACGATAACGATCCTGTGGCTGAAAATCATCCTTCTGAGTGGTATTGGTTGGGACTTCCATTGTCTATATTATTAACACTATTAAAAAATGTTAGGAGATGAAAGAAATGGCTATTAAATCTATAAATTAGGTATGGTGAAATTAAAAAATAAAAATTTTATCAAATAACAGCCGATTGCACCGACTTTTTGTTATTGAACCATTAACAAAGGGACTCTTTAAGTGAGGTGATGGTTTATTAATTGGTTTCAATCGCTGCAGTGCGTTTACTGACCTTCAATAGCTCATCAGCTTAATGCTGTCATAACGAAAAGTCAGTGTGGCACTCAAATCAAAATAAAATTATTGAAATGGATTTCGGCCGAGAAATTCAATTGATCAAAAAGATCAATATGGTGATTGAAAAATTAAAATGTTGAACAAACTCAAATTATTTTTCCAGTTCCATATTTCTTAATTTGAATGTGTTCAATTTTATACTAGACACCCTGATTTTTTGTCACTATAATAATCTTATTTGGTTGAATTCTCATTTTCAATGTCATTATTTGTAATTTATTGGTTCATTTGACATTTTTTGCATCTTAGAAGGGATCTAAAAATATGTTTCAGTAGGGTTAACTATATAGATGGACAATGGAAACGAATACCACCCGATTCTTTTTTTCAAACATATTCAGTAACCTTTTCTGGAATAAATTGATCTCATAAGTTTTTGGAATAGGGTCAAGCCATACTTCATTCGACTACAAGGTACCGTCTTGTTTATCGAAAAATGTGATGACGTTTTTTGTGTTAATGGTAATGAATTACTTCTCACCTCTTTAGGAAATAAATGATTATTCTGTTCGATGGACTACTCATTCTGTATTATTTTTAGAGTCTCAAAAAATGAAAAGTTGAAATAATAATAAATGATGATGATAATAACCGGCTTTATTCATCGAACAAGTATACAATAAAATTTTCAAATAAAGAAACATTCGAAAAGGTCAGAGTTCAGCTTGAGCTGCTTCCCAATTTCTCTCAGTAAGAAGAAAGAAACAGGAGCAAACCAAAAATGTGTAGTGATTAAAAAATATTTCTAATTTCCGCCAACTCCAATGAACAAATGACAGTCACAAAACATCATTTTTTTCGAAACTTTCTATAGAGATCAACCCTTACACCAAACTATATTTGAACATAAAGCGCGTTTCGCTAACAAGGTTAGCATCTCCAGGAGAAGAAAATTGATACTAAATCTGAAGACTAGGGATTACTTCGAAATTTCAAGAAGTGCAGCAACTAAAACTGCAAAGTTTTTAGTCCATTGGTTATATCGTCTGTTAACTGATCATTATTCTAATGCATTCCTCAAAAGTTAACTGAAAATAGATAGGCCCTTCGACACCTTCCATAATATTTTTAACTTTGGCTATTTCTAGACTCTCACATGCATCGAGTAGCACATACTTAATCTGTTTTGGATTGCTTTCACCAACATATTGTACAGAGCTTTTTGGGAACATTGGACATCTACCCTTTCGTACATAATGCTCTTTGGAACGGGTTTTTATAGTTCGTCGGCTTTGTCCAATGCATTTGTTTCAATGTTGACAACTGGTTTCGTAAACTCCCGACTTTTCTGTGTTTTCTAATTACCAAGAAGCTGTTGTAATTTATAAAGAGTCTCATATGCAAATTTCATATCTACATTGTCGAATATCTCTTAAAGTCCTTTCGTTCATATGGAAGTAAAAAGTTTATGCCAATATACATACCGATAGTCACTTGCTATTGCAGATATTCTGAGAAAGTCTTTGTTCTTGAAAATGTTATTGTCGATATCACTTTTTGCGCTGGAATGTCAATTTACTAGGAGACAGCTGATCACAATTACATCACACGGTTGATTTCGAAAATATGAATTTTCGACAAAGGCACCATAATTATCAAATTTTGAAGTAATCAGAAGTTTTTTCAGTCACTCTCATATTGCGGTTCAGTTTCGGAGAACCACGTAACGCGCCACTTTTTTCAAATAGGCAATTGTTTCTCGCGGTTTTCGTCCCCGGTTATCGTGAAACAAGTAAAAGAGCGCATACGCGCTCCTCCCGAGCTTTAATCGTGACTGAGAGATCACTTTTAGAACTAGAATTCGTTTGGTTTCGGTTCCATGTTGCCGACTGGGTAGATCTAGCGCGCCTAGCCAGACATCGCGATTTCTCGATCGTCACTTTTCAACGTTCATGCATAAAAAAGTCAATAAGCATTAACAGGGTGCTCCAATTAAAACGAACCAATGCCGATTTGGTAATGCTTCCTTCGCTATGAGCACATTTTTTATTTTTTTTTATCTGTGGAACTCACGTAATTCGGTCTCCTCTACAAAAAATCCGTATGAAATTTTCGGCGGTCTCGTATATTTTCCGATTTACAGGTCCATTTCGTTGTAAAACTCCTTAATTCTTCACATCAAATTTCTGTTGTTTGAACACACAAAATTCGTCCATCTTATGATCAAACAGCACAAACCCCCTTATACACTCGTTTTCAACATTTTTAAGCTGAAAAAAACCTTATTTTTTCAAAGAATTCAACTTTCTCCAAAAGTCAACATTAATACATGCAGTTCTCAACAATAACAATGAGAGCGGCAACACTGCAAATACATCACTTTCGACTGTCATTGCTCTATGACATCACAAAAAATTGGTTATGGTTTGAAAATAAATGCATTTTTTTTTGAAAAACTAATATTTTTTTCTGCTAAAAAATGTTGAAAACGAATAAATAAGAGAGTTGGTGGTGTTTGCTCAAAAGAAGGACGAATTTTGTTTGTTTAACCAATAGAAATTTGATGTGAAAATTTTGAAGTTTTACAAAAAAATGGACCTGTATCTCCGAAAATATACGAGACCGCCAAAAATTTAACTTGTATTTGATGTAGAATATACCGAATTACGTAAGTTCCCAAAAAAGTTCAAAAAAATGTGGTCATAGTGACCGAAGTGTTACCGTCGATTTCTCATAGTTGGCCTATAGAGGGAAAAATCAGATTCTTTTGGATAGAACACGTCCAATTGGTCGTAATTTCTCTTGTAACTCAAATTTGCATATGAAAAAAATACAAGAACTGATATATATATATATATATGTAGAAATTGTCCATACCGTCCTGGTCAATCACTCCCCTTACGAAGTAACCAAGCAAGAGTAAGCAAAGACTTCAATTGTCTGTTCTCCATGGAAACTGGTATTTATAATGATTCTCTCCAGTTATTATCCGACTAGGTCCGATATTATTGATGATTATATCGTCAGCCGCTCTGTAAGGTTGTATCCTGCCCATCCAGGTATTATGTAGAAATTGATGTTTTCACGGATCTTCGATATGCAAGATGAATTTTCTGGGTTTTTTATCCGTTAGGTATCTTCTGATTTGTTCGACGTTTCGAATTCCATTTTGAATTCATTCTTTGCTTACTCTTGCTTGGTTACTTCGTAAGGGGAGTGATTGACCAGGACGGTATGGACAGATATTCGTCTCACAGTTCTTGAGAATGAATTCAAAATGGAATTCGAAACGTCGAACAAATCAGAAGATACCTAACGGATAAAAAACCCAGAAAATTCATCTTGCATATATATATATATATATATATATATATATATATATATATATATATATATATATATATATACATAAAATACTTATCTTTTTACCGTTTCGGAAAGTTAATCCGTTTCCGTCCTCAAAACTTATTCTCAATTGTTGTTTTTGATATTCGTTGTTAACAAAATGTCAATTTGAAATTTGACATAACGTTTTGTCTTTTAAGAGGGTTAGCTAGGTACGACTCATATCAAGTGAGCTCATAGAAATGCAATTTTGTTCAAACAGCATGATGAAAACAAAATGCTCTCTCTTGCCGTCATATTCAGTGTCATTTCATTCTACTGTATGATCTCCATTAGCAGTAAGAATGTGTTATTTTGTGTTCACTCTTTCGCAATCCTAGAGGCCTTGACGTATCACCGATATATTTTTGACCGCACAAACAAGGAATATGAGAAATACGATTTGTTGTGTTTTCTGTTGTGTTATTTGGTTTAGTATGTGTCAGTATTGAAGGTGAAGTGTTTGTTGTTTTGAATGTTGTTCTAACATTATCCTTTTGTCAACAACGAATTCGTGAAAAAATATATCAATTTGCCCTAAAAACAGGTAATATAAGAATTTGAGGCGATTTATTGCATTGTAACTACTATATTCCATTAGGAAAAAGACAATTTCTCGTCTCGTTTGGTGAAACTCCGCTGAAGAATTCATTTTTCTATATCAGTGTGGAAAAGTAGAAGAGTTATGGGGATCATGACCCTAAAATGATAAAATACTATTATTTCTTTTAAGTTCGAATTTACTATCGCAATCGAAATAGAGCATGATGCCTAGGTTAAATTCGCCCTAGAGCATAACATTCTTCTATAAATTTTTTCACGATATCGTTACTTTCCAAAATATCAGAACTCGATCGGACTTTGTCAGTTATTTGTGATGACCCTGGATACCTGTCAATCTTCTCTCCAGCAATATAATATTTTTTTTTTTTTTTTTTAATAATAATAATAATAATATTTATTCACCAAAAACTACATAACAGTATTTCACATGACCAACTGATAGGTTGGCAAAATATCAATAGAGGTAAATTATTGATTGAAGGGTCAAAGCAATCATTTAAAGGAATAAGGCGGATTTGATTTTTTTGACAAAGGTTCAATCAAATTGATAATTTATCAAGCACTGAGAATTTTCAACTCCCTTGCTTTTTATCCCACCGAACATTGTGATATAACCCCGATTCGACAATACATTGTTATATGTTACATTATCGTAATATGTAACTTCAACATGTGTGTTATAAAGATGTTCTAGTGAAATGTAATATTATTGTTAAGTTGTGATATTATCGAAACATTTTCCAAAAACGTATATGAAATCATTATATTTTTTTGTAACAGTTACACCTTATTTGATAACCACGTTATATTTATCAGTGATCTTTAGGTAACGTTAAGTGGTCATATTTTTTGACCACAGTTTCCGAAACTACTCTGGAAAAAAAATAAAAGAACAAGAAAAATGTAAAAATATATTGAAATCACTAATATAACAAAAAAAAATTCTAGGAATGAAAACTATAATTATTGTATGAAGAAGAGCCTAAGTGAATCTTTCGTAAGTTGTTGGACATCAGGCATTCCAGAAAACGAGATGTCCTGGTGGCAAACCACCATGGAAATCATACTCTTTAAAAAAAACAGAGCTTCTGGGGGGCAGATATCGCAATATTGATTCATTTGACACCTTCGACAAGTATATGGAATGCCTAATTCACAGTTCACATAATCTATACATTGTACATTTTTTTGTACATATTTCAATCGAAAATGGAAAGCACAACAGTTAGGCCCATCCTTCTGATGGCCGAGCCCCTTTTACACCTGATTCCACCTCCTTCGATACTATTTTCACAAATACTATTTGGTCTTGATTATCACATATCTGAATAGCTGTTATATCACGTGAACGTTGATCACCTGTTTGATAACATTGCTTGTTACATAGTGACAAAACATACGTACATATATTAGAACGATATTCCATATACATACATAGCATCTTTTGAACAGCAAAAATAACGCGACGTGATTGGAAAAAAAGGTTTTCCAATGTTGTTGTTATATTTCGTGTTAAGTAGAGTACTACCGTTTGAGTTGAATATTTTGAAATCTTGATTGAACTCATGTCCCTCTGTAAGAATATGAAATGCAGTAGAGTTTTTTCTCCTATTCCAAAAACTACTTCTGTGTTCTTTTATTCGTGTCATGAATGTTCTTTCCGTTTGACCCATGTAAATCATCTGATATACTCCACAGGGCAATGTCCAAAGTGAATGCTAATTTTCATCTTCTCTCAATAGGTTTTCCGTTTCGTGCGAATTAGAGAACAAAAAAATATATACAGCAGTCGTTTGGCAATGCTGCGTCACCGATAGTTTTCGTGACGACTCGTCGAAAACACGGCAAATAGAGCACGAAGGGAGGCGAAAGTAAAGGCTGTCGTAGGTACGAGAAGGGCTCTAATCGAGCAGATCGCCTCCACGCAACCACTGACGTGTGCAGACTTGGCGTCGCGACGTCGACGCCGGAAAAACAGGTGGCGAATCGACGATTGGCAATCTGATTACAAACGCAACACTCCTGAAATCGATAGGGGAAATTGAAATGTTCTATAAGTTGATGGAAGTTGTCGTTTCTATGTACACAAATGGCACAGTTTCCTATATGACTCTCATTGGCAATGGGTTTACACAACCCTGACACGTGTTTCGTTACACAATAGCTTCTTCAAGCAAGATAAATCAATTAATAATAATAATAATATTTTTATTCCTTTAAAATGATCATTTAACAATGATATAGGAAACGTCAGGTAAAAAACATGTAGAGGTTTAATACAAAGTAAAAAAATAGCATGAATATTACAATACATTGAACACAGTTATTTGGAAGTATACTCAAAATATTCATTAATTGAATAAAAACATCCTTCTAAAAGGTATTCTTTAACTTTTTGTTTGAAAGTTGACAATAATGGGATACTCTTTATATTTGAAGGCAGACAATTGAATAATTCGGAAACTGCTAGAGAGGGTGCTCTTTGAAACAATCTCGTACGATGCTGCTGAAGTTCAATCAGATTTCCATTTCTTGTTGGGTAATTGTGACACTTCGAATTAGTTTCAACTTCAGACTCACGTTTTTTTACAAAAAGCAAACAATTATAAATATATATAGATGGTAACGTCAAGATTTTCGTTTCCCTAAAAATGAGCCTACGGAAATCTGTGTATCGAAGACCATACAGCATACGTATGATCCTTTTTCGAGAAACGAAAGCTCGACTGATGGTAATCCCCTCTCCCCACAAAAGCACATTGTAGGATAATACTGAATAAACAATTGCATAGTAAATGTTCAGCAAATGCTCTTCATTCATAACCTTTTTGAGTTGTACCAATGCGTAAAAACTGCTGTTGTTTCTTTTGCAAACATGATTTATGTGAACTTGCCAACTCAAGCCAGAATCTATATGAAGTCCTAAAAATCTTGTGGTTTCTGACGGATAGATAGTAACATTATTGATGTCAACCTGTATAGTCTGCTCTAAATTCCTTCTATTGAAGAATTGAACTAACACCGTTTTATCGGCATTGACGATAAGTTTATTAGTGTAACACCATTTCGTAAATTTACGACTCATTGGGGAAAGTGAATAAAAGTGAGCATGAGTTCAAACTATAGATCCGTCCTTGTCATATCTCAACAACCCGCATAAGTTTGTCCAAAAAAATTTGAGTGTGAGCATTTGCTCCAACTTTATTCACTTTCCTCATTGTGTTCAGTTTCGACTGGAGCTCCGCAGGACTATCAGCTTCTTCTGAGATTGCAGTATCATCGGCAAAAAGTGATATTGACTTTGTACCTAAATGTTGAGGTAAATCATTGATATAAATCAGGAAAATCAGAGGTCCCAAAACTCAGCCCTGCGGAACTCCAATTTCTACATTGAATGTAACAGAGTTCGTATCATCCCATCTCACATATGATTTTCTGAACTTCACATACGATATCACCCATGCAAGAAATATCCCTCTAATACCTATGGCATATAATTTGTTGGCAAGTATGTCTAACCAAATGGTTGAGGCTTTCGCGGCCGAGGTTATTAGTATAACTACTGCTCTTCGGGCTTGAAGGCCGTCGTTCTTTGGAATTTCTTCCTGACGTTTCGCTAGCGCGAGTGGCCAGCTTCTTCAGAGGCTTATTCATCTCCGATGACTAAACAGTTCGATTTCTCAAGGCGTATTTATATTGATGCAGGTAGTCTGGAGTGTTAATTACTTCTGTCGGGTTCGGGGAATAATCATCATTATTAGTTGCCGCACTACCTGCTGTGATTTCATTAGTTATTCTTGATTTCTTCAGAATCGGATTCCAAATTCTGTTTAGAGTCAACGCTTCTTCCTTTCTGTTAAAATTGTCCGCATGTTTTTGGATCTCTATTGCCTCCCGTACCAGTCGGCTATGGTAACCCTGGTTGGGGGCAATCAGTGTTGCATTTTCGAACAGAATCTTGTGGTCGCCCTCACTCAATGCGTGTTCCGCCACCGCCGATTTGTCGGTTTGCCCCAGCCTGCAGTTCCTTTGATGCTCTTTGAGCCTTGTACCCATGGATCTTTTCGTGGTACCGATGTAAACCTTCCCACAGGTGCACGGTATGCGATAAACCCCTGCCGCTGACAGTGGGTCTCTTTTGTCTTTAACCGACCTGAGGCTTTGCTGGATCTTCTTGGTCGGCTTGAAAACTGTTTTTATGTTATATTTCCCCAAGAGTTTTCCAATTCTGTCAGTGACCCTCGGGATATATGGCAGATATGCATTCGCAACTACCTGAGAGTCATCCCTGTTATGAACTGTGGGACTCTTCGGTTTCATGGCCCTGTTGATCTCAGATACACTGTACCCATTCGACCTCAAGGTCACTTGAAGATGTTCCAGTTCCTGCTCTAGATGTTCTGGTTCACAAATCCTTCGAGCACGTTCAGTTAGGGTAGATATGACTCCTCTCTTTTGACTGGGATGGTGGTTCGATAGTGCGAGCAGGTACCTATCCGTGTGCGTGGGTTTTCGGTATACTTTGTGGGTTAGTCTAGCGCCACATCGTTCAATCAGAACATCTAAGAAGGCTATCTGCTGGTTCTGTTCGGTTTCCATGGTGAATTTGATGCTGGGGTGTTGAGCGTTTAGGTGGTCCAGAAAAAGGTTCAGAGTGTCCCTTCCATGTTTCCAGACGACGAAGGTGTCATCCACGTAGCGTAGCCACAAGGTCGGCTTCAAATCAAAGGCGTCGATTGCCTTCTCTTCAAACCGTTCCATAAATAGGTTGGCTATCACTGGGCTCAGTGGACTTCCCATCGCCACTCCATCCAATTGCTCATAGAAGTTTCCCCTCCATTGAAAGTAGCTTCCCGTAAGGCATGCTCTAAAAAGTCCGACAATATCACTTGGGAACCGGCACCGAAGAGCAGTAGTTACCAACTTGATAAAGGTAGGAAACGGAAACCACACTTACTGGAGACGTTGACATTTCTATCTCGCTGTCGGGACTCCAACATCATACCAACCTTTTTGAAGCTGAAACGGACTTTCAAATCAGCTCAGGCAAATCGAATCTATTCGAGGAGTGAAAAAGCCTTTCTACGAGAACGAATACATCATACAAGGAGCCAGCTAGCCGAAACGGACAAAGCCCTGCTGAAGCTACACCTAGAGCTTAGCAATCGAATGAAACCTGAAGATTGGAACAAATTGGATGGCATATCTTACTCAAAAGTAAGAAATGAACGGGACAGAGTGAGTGAAAACCACAAAGTGAAGTTCGACAAACTGAACAAGACAAGAATCTCTACCGTTCCACGCTTAGACTTGACCAGGGTAGTAATAAACCGAACAGACCGGGTTCTCACCGAAGACGAAATGTCGGTATTAGCACGAGGCGGTAATTTCGCGGTCATCCCGCGGCAGATACCAAACGAAGAAATTATCGCCAATACGGAAGCGGCAATCAGGAACTTACCAGGTGAGAAAGCGGAAGAAATCAGGATTGTGACAGCGAACATTCTAAGCAAGGCACGGCCACCAAAATGCAATATCACAAAAAGAGAGATTGCAGCCTTGAGGAGCTTGAATTCTGATGAGGGTATCACGATACTTCCAGCGGACAAAGGAAACGCCACGGTCCTTCTAAAAACGGAGGAATATAATAACAAAATTGAAGAACTCCTAGAACCCACGAACTACCGCATACTTAGGAGGGACCCGACACAATCAAGGTTGAGGAATGTAAATAAACTCATCAAGTCGTCCTCACTGTCGGAAACCATACAGAAAACCGTTATCAGAACTGAGGCCGTTCCACCCAGGCTCTACGGTCTCCTAAAGGTGCATAAACCCAACATGCCACTGAGACCTATAGTCAGTGCCCCAGGCTCACCTACCTATCACTTGGCAAAACATCTGGCCCCACTCCTCCAGCCTCATGTCGGAAGAACAAATTCCTACGTCAAGGATTCAACAGACTTCGTTGGTAAAATTGAAGGCTTGACCTTGGAACCGACCGACATCATGGTCAGCTTCGATGTTGTGTCCTTGTTTACCAACGTCCCACTGGAAGACTCTCTGAGGGAGATAGCCTGCCGGTTCCCAAGTGATATTGTAGGACTTTTTAGAGCATGCCTTACGGGAAACTTCTTTCAATGGAGGGGAAACTTCTATGAGCAATTGGATGGAGTGGCGATGGGAAGTCCACTGAGCCCAGTGATAGCCAACTTCTTTATGGAACGGTTTGAAGAGAAGGCAATCGACGCCTTTGATTTGAAGCCGACCTTGTGGCTACGCTACGTGGATGACACCTTCGTCGTCTGGAAACATGGAAGGGACGCTCTGAACCTTTTTCTGGACCACCTAAACGCTCAACACCCCAGCATCAAATTCACCATGGAAACCGAACAGAACCAGCAGATAGCCTTCTTAGATGTTCTGATTGAACGATGTGGCGCTAGACTAACCCACAAAGTATACCGAAAACCCACGCACACGGATAGGTACCTGCACGCACTATCGAACCACCATCCCAGTCAAAAGAGAGGAGTCATATCTACCCTAACTGAACGTGCTCGAAGGATTTGTGAACCAGAACATCTAGAGCAGGAACTGGAACATCTTCAAGTGACCTTGAGGTCGAATGGGTACAGTGTATCTGAGATCAACAGGGCCATGAAACCGAAGAGTCCCACGGTTCATAACAGGGATGACTCTCAGGTAGTTGCGAATGCATATCTGCCATATATCCAGAGGGTCACAGACAGAATTGGAAAACTCTTGGGGAAATATAACATAAAAACAGTTTTCAAGCCGACCAAGAAGATCCAGCAAAGCCTCAGGTCGGTTATAGACAAAAGAGACCCACTGTCAGCGGCAGGGGTTTATCGCATACCGTGCACCTGTGGGAAGGTTTACATCGGTACCACGAAAAGATCCATGGGTACAAGGCTCAAAGAGCATCAAAGGATTTGCAGGCTGGGGCAAACCGACAAATCGGCGGTGGCGGAACACGCATTGAGTGAGGGCGACCACAAGATTCTGTTCGAAAATGCAACACTGATTGCCCCCAACCAGGGTTACCATAGCCGACTGGTACGGGAGGCAATAGAGATCCAAAAACATGCGGACAATTTCAACAGAAAGGAAGAAGCGTTGACTCTTAACAGAATTTGGAATCCGATTCTGAAGAAATCAAGAATAACTAATGAAATCACAGCAGGTAGTGCGGCAACTAATAATGATGATTATTCCCCGAACCCGACAGAAGTAATTAACACTCCAGACTACCTGCATCAATATAAATACGCCTTGAGAAATCGAACTGTTCAGTCATCGGAGATGAATAAGCCTCTGAAGAAGCTGGCCACTCGCGCTAGCGAAACGTCAGGAAGAAATTCCAAAGAACGACGGCCTTCAAGCCCGAAGAGCAGTAGTTATACTAAGTATGCCTAAATCTATGGAGTCGAATGCCTTAGATAAGTCAAAGAAAAGCGCAGCTACAAATTTACCTTTGTCAATACCCTTATAAATATGCTCCTGGAAAGTTGCAGCTGCCCGTTCCGTCGACTTACCCGGGCAATACCCATATTGATAGCTACTAATTATATCATGTTTCACCAAAAAAGGGAATAATTTGTTAGAGATGGTTTTTCCGGCAACTTTAACAAGGGGTCATTTTTCTTGTATAAGGGAATTATTTTTCCAATTTTCAGTAGGTCTGGAAAAGCAACAGATTTATTGATTATGAATGCCAGTGGTTCACGATACCCTATTTGAGTCTATTTATTTTTATTTGATTAATAAATGGTTTTATCAAGAGAGAAGTACATTTCAATGTTATCATTTTTTCATGTGCAGATTCACACGAAAGAGAAGCCCTGTAATTCTCAAAGAACACCGCGCGAATCAACGGACGGGAGATACGAATTAACACTCACTTTGAATTTTTGGAGTTTGTAAGCCTCAGGAAAAACCGCTCTCGGCAAGGAGTTCCAAAGCTCAGCTGTTCTATTGAAAAAATATCCCTGAGCAAGAGAGGTTCGACAGGTCTCCAAGTTCACAACAAATGGTGGGAATTCTGTACTCGTCGAGTCATCCGTATAGATATTGCCAAGGAAGGAACGATTGATAACAATTCAGAAGAGCACCGACCGTAAAAATATCTATAGAAGAAAGACAAGTCTCCGACCCCTCCACGATGTTTCAATGAAGTGAGCGAGTCTTTGAGCGAAGAATCACCATGAAGACGGATTGCTTTTCTATGAGGGGAATCGAGAAGCTTCAATGAATTTTCTGCTGCCGAATTCAATACATGAGAACTATATTTCAAGACAGGTTGTATCTGAGCCTTGTAGATCATCAGAAGCTGACGAGAAGTATTTCTTCTTATGAAATAGAATCTCAAATGTCTGGAAAGTACCCTTTAGCGATCGATCTCACATGGTTTTCCCATGAGATATTATTACTGATCGTAATTCCTAGCATAAAAATTCTTGACTTTGTTGGAATACCTAGTTACTCCTGACATCTGAATACTAGATGATGATAGATCGGCTTTCCTTGAGATATGTCTGGGTTTTCCTAGCATTGAATTCCACCAAGTTCATGATACCCAATTCTATTATTTTTACCAATTCATCGTTAATTTTATTGACATGAATGTTTCTTTGAATTTTTGTTTCTCGAGCTGGTATGGGGACTCTGGAAGAGAAACTGGTATGAAGAGTACTGTCGTCTGCAAAAGTATGTATTGAACAAGATGTTTTCTCGAGCAAATCATCGATATGAAGCAGAAACAAAGTGGGCGCCAGAATTGAACCCTGTGTAACACCTGCATTTATTGGGAGAATATCAGATGATACTCCATCACCAACCACATACTGAGACCTACCAGACAAGAAACTCTTCAACAAAGCACACAACTGAGGAGGCAAACCATCATACGGTAGTTTAGAAAGGAGACCCCGATGCCAAACTCGATCAAACGCTTTTGAAATATCGAGTGCAACAGCTATCGTTCCTCCGAATTTTTCGATTGAATGCTGCCAAATATGAGAAACATGAGCCAATAAGTCACTGGTTCATCGTTGATGGCGAAATCCTTATTGTCAATCATTAATTATTCCTGATTTCTCCAGATATTCGATACGCTTCATATTGATTGCTATTTCCATGACTTCGGAAATGATAGAAAGCAATGCAATTGGTCTGTAACCACAAGGTGAAGTTTTCTTCCCTTTTTTAGGAACAGGCTGAACTCCAGGACCCCAAGTTATATGAAAGATTGAATAATTCGCAAAGTACTGATGTCAATTCGGCGACACATGCTCTCAGAACAATTGCTGACATTCATAAAATTTTATTTTGAACAATAACTCGAATATTTTCATGCCTATTTATATTTTCTCTACTTCGTAGAGATGAAAAATATTGATTTGAGATATTTATTCATATTCATTTATTCATATTAATGGGATATCACTGTTCCTTACAGTGAGTCGATTTATAATTCAATTAATTCTCATACTTAAAGATAATACATTCAAAATATTCCCTGATTCAACACTTACCTTGATGATCTCTGAATATTTATCAACCAAACTCACCGCTTTTGTAAGTACTCATTTGAATGAAACTATTTCAGTGGGATTTCAACCGAATTGAATGGAAATGATGTCATCCAATTATAGAGGTCATCGCTTTCTATGATGAATAGAACCTATTTGAGGTATTCAAGAAGATAATATATAGTGAGTCAACAAACATTTATTAGACAGGGCATGGCCCAGCTCTTCAGGTTGACTGACAGTCATTCGATATCTGAAGTTAAGCAACGCCGAGCGCGGTTAGTACTTGGATAGGTGACCATGCAGGGAAATACCGTGTCGAAAGCCCGTACAGCTGCAGCGAAGTAGCATATCATAGCTCGCAGACAATATTTCAATGAGCACAAGATATATTGAGGATATGCCTCCTTCGGAGGGGACGTAAAGCCGTCGGTCCCGAGTCCATGGATGTTGGGCTTGTTAAAGATCCCTACTTCTGGTTGGGATACCAGAGGGTTCGGCAAAATTTCCGGTTGGGGGAAGTGTGCTCACCGGCGTCGGTGATTGGCCTTGGTAGTGGAAATAGGCCGACGTTAAATAAAGTAATAGAAGAAGAAGAACATTTATTAGACTCTTTGGTGAAAATTGCGGCCGTTTTCGTGTTATTCTTGATCAGTTGAACAATGCAAGCTATCAAGTTATAAACTAGACAGGTTTGGCAATGACATATTTTTTGACCGCTTTTTTTTCAAAAAGGGAATAATTGAAGCTGAAACAAACCATATATACAAAAAAGTAACGTGTTGCGTAGTATATCATTTTGAACTCAGAATTTACGATGACTGAATGGAAGTGGCCGTTACTTGTTGAATATCCATATTAAACAAATTATACAGTTGCCTGTAAGATTTCCACATATTAGGGTTCACTAAAACACGACACGTGTTTCGTTTACAATAGCTTCCTCAAGCAGGAACTTTGAACTAATCTTAACATTGTTACATTTCGAATTTATACAAAATTATATCAGACGGTCAATAAGAATATAGTCCGACAACCAATTAATAGATTTATTAATGGTCCGACGTCACATCCTTATAAGTACAATTTCCTGGAAAGAACATATTCAACAAAGGCGAATTATTCAACTCTGTCTGATCATTCATTAGGAACTGGAATGTTTACATTTAGTAATTTCCTAACTCTCGAAGTGATTGACTTATGAATCCTTCCCTTGGAAGTGAAGGATTTCAAGTTCGTGATTGTCTTACCATTTTGGAAACTACTTTCTGTGTTCTTTTACGCGTGTATCAAATGTTCTTCCCGTTTGACCGACATAAAACATAGGACATGTACCACACAATAATCTATAAACTCCTGATCTATCTGATACTGAACTTTAATCTTTATTGTTTTTTATATACGTGCTCAAATTATTTTTTGTTTTATATGCAAGCTTCAAATCTTTCTGTTTCAAAAAATTAGAAATTCTCTTACTCGTTTGACATAGATAGGTCAACGTTCTGTGATTTGTATCATAATTCGTGATCATAATATTTTTAATGTTACAATGTTAAGATTAGTTTGGAGTTCCTACTTAAGAAAGCTATTGTATAGCGAAACACGTGTCGCGGTTTAGTAATCCCTAATATGTGAAAATCTTACAGGCCACTGTATATTATTTTTGTAAAATTTACATTTGTTGGAATGCACTGTATATTTCCAAAGAATATGTTTCATGAATTTTCGTCTATCTCAGGATAAAACTTATCGTAGTTGTGATAAGTATACTGTGAACAATAAGTTTTCCTTGCCTTATAACGCAATAACTCCATTGTGTTTCAGTTGTAGTTATCATTACCAAATAAATCAACACGGAATGTCAAATTTCAAGCAATGACAGCTCTACTTACTCATTTGATTGTATCTGAATATAATTTTGAATGACATTCAGTTTGAAATTCAAGTTATTTGTCAAATTTTGCTATAATCTGTTATAGCCGTAGAAAAAGTATAGTGTTCAACTCGCATGCTAATTTCCCACTAGTATGATTTGAAGCCTTGACCTACGGCTCATGCTGCAAACACTATACTCGTGGAAAATTACTATTATTCCTTGCACACTAAACAAAATATTAATCCATTACATTTTTTATTCAATTCATTCGAGCAAGTCATGAATCACCCCGAATATTTTCATGGGTTTTGAACTTTGAGCGACGTTTTTATCGGTAACAAATACAAGGCAGCCTGTAAAAAGACTTTCTTCCAAATTATTCTTGATTTTACAAACGCAAATTCTGGGTTTTAGAAGCAGTCCCACACAGCACGAATTTTTTTATGACTTTGCCTTTCAGGCAGACTGTAACAAATTGGTCCAAAAAATATGTCAACGCCGCCGGTCTAAAAGACTGTTCATACTTCAAAACGAATTGAACTGTGCTCGTTCAATTTTGTTTTGTAGAATATGAACTTACACCACGTTTCGACGATGCAATTTTGACGCTGCAACTTCTCGCGGCAACTTGTCGCTGCGAGATATGTCATCTAGCTGTCAGTTTGCATTGCCAATATTAAAAAATAGCACTGAATATTACCAAGATGAACGTCTACATTATCACAACTGATATATAATTTCATTCATTTCTAATAATTGATATTGTGATTAAATCACCTTATTACTCAACTTGATTCCTCAAGTCTCGAAAAATAATTGAAATGATCAAAATCAATATTCTTCACAATGATGCCACCACATATTTGTGGTTTGCGTCAACAAATTCACCATAGAAACAACTGAGTCGCTGCAACTTATCGCATCAAAAAAGATTCATGCAACTCGAGAAACTTGCATTAACACATGCAATTTTCTGGAGTTGCAGTGACAAACTTGCATCGTCGAAACAGGCTATTACTCTCGAAACTTCACAACTGAAATGTGGCTCATATCATTCAACGCAATGACAGCTCACAACTGTCAGCATGAAATTTCGAAATACAGAACAGACCAAGATCTCTTTGTGGCCAGCATTACTCCTGAAAAGATTCCAGCACGGCTTCAATTCCCGAAAGAGGTTCGAATAGGATCGATATCATCGTGTAATGTGCGGAATTTGTAATATGTAAGTATTGAAATAGCTTACAGTAGAGTCATTCATAGTTATTTTTGAGTTAGCAGATATTAGTAATTCATACATCATTGTGAGGAGCCTTATATCTGCTCAGTTTCCTGAAAACTGGCAAAATTCATACTCATAGTTCTCTTTTCTTTATGAAGAGAAACATGAACCTCTCATATAAAAACCTTGGAAAAATTCGGGAATATGGACACCACTCATTTTTTTTTTAATTTTCACAGGTGCTATAAAACACCGAAAAGTAAAAATTTTTTTGTGCGGAAATGATGTTTTCTATCAATTTTTTGAGAATTAGTGAAAAAGTACTCACCCTAAGAATATATAACTAACAGAATCTGATGATTTTTTCACTGATGAATTTGGGCAAATATAAAAAGATAATAAACCAGATATTCCATGTGAAAATGACCGAAGGATAGTTATTCTCCCAATAAATGCTAATGGTGGTAGGAAGAGATTCACAAACACGTTTCAATCCAAATTTCAGCTACTATTAGATCTGTAAGTTCTGCAACCCATTGTGTGAAATGTAATTTGATGCATATGATAGCTTTTGGAAAACTAAAAGTACACAAAATACTCTCGGAGTACCATCAATTCGTAATTGAACTTTGAAATTCAGTTCAAATTCAAATCTGATACAAGTAAGAATGTCAAACACGCAGAATCACAGAAATAATAATATACAAGGTTGTCAGTTCTCTTTGAATTCTGTCGTATTGAGTACCAACAATATTTTTGTTGGAAGTAATAGCAAATTTCTTTTTTTACGAGATTTGACACTTATATGATCGGATAAAAACAGTAATCACAATATCAGACGTCGAAAAATTGCAGTTCTCAAAACTGTATCAAATCGAATTATGGAATTGGAAAAGAACGGGTTTCCTGAAATGAACATATATATATATATATATATATATATATCCGCGCGCGCGGATTTGCGAAATATCGGCCGAGCGCGCGGATTTTCGAAAAGTCGGCGGAGCGTCCTTTGAACGTTATTATCTTATGTTAGAAAATTAAAAAATATGATGGTGAAGAAGGTAAAATCATCTTACCCAACTTTCACCTCTTCAACAACGGAGTTTTGATCTGGCCCACCCTTTCTCAGATCTTCTAACACATTCGACCTAATGAGAGGAGCTATGAAATTCTTCATGTGCAAACGAATTCTTTTGAAATATACTATTGTTGGCCCTAAAAAGGGCCGATTCCGACAGACTCCCCAGTTCCATCAATCATACTTGATATCTTTTTGTTAATCAGTATATCAATGTTGAGAAAATCAAATAACATCATATATAGTGATTTTCGTGCTTGCATAATAACAGTCATTTTTTGAATAAACAGCAATTGTTGGCTTTTCAATTTCATCTATTTCCCAAGTAGGTTCCATAAATATAATGAAGTATACATTCTTTATAGTATTAAATTGGCAACGTCGCACTTTGAAGATCCGATATATGCCAATAATGTCCAAAATTCCTAGATATGATTGAAAGACTGTCATTTCAATCGTTCTGTGTCAAATATCTCAGTAAAGAATATTGGGATTAGAATTGGCAAAATTAGCATTCCTTCTCGATTATTTGAATCTCATTCAGTTGATGAATTCCCTCTATCATTATAATAATTGACGTTAATAGTTGACTATGAAGTATTCGATTAGAATATACGTGAAAAATAATAAATCGTGTTCTACTATGGAGCATTGGTGAAGTGATCATTACGAAACTTCTATGCCGAAAATACGATCTCAGAGACGTTTCCGCACAAAAATTTCGATTGGTATGGTCATTTTATTGTGTTTTACATAATCTGTGCAAATTTCACCAAAACCTTATATTACATTTCGCATAAATACATTGGTTTATCGCAAACATCCCTCAATAATAATAATACCTCTGATATCCTTGATGGGAAGCAACTTTTTATCACAGGTGGTCTGATAATTATACACAAAATTATAATCCACTGTTAATTGTCAGCAACAGAATACAGAAAAAATATATTCCTAATATTCATGGAACTTAATTGAAATGTACTACATGGGGTATTTCATTCATGTGCAATAATTATTCGTCTTGTTAATTCTTGTAGTATTAATTAATGAATTTGTACTAGGTATTCTGAGAACATTACTGATTACGGCAAACACGTCCCTTTGAATTTATGGGCAAAACCACCATAATGATAATTGAACTTGTATCTGTATAAAGTCTGAAAGCCCATATCAGGTTTTGAAGGGATTAAATGACCCAAAATGTTCAGAATGATGCGGCTAAATGAAAGAATAACATCTACTACTTGAAATTTTTTCAGTGAAACACCTTGAAATGTTATAATTTGTAATTGTACAGTATCTGGCATTCTGGGATGGAGAGGTGTGAAACAAAATTTCCTTCACAATCTGGAAGAGATTCGAAGATTTCTTTTCAAATCAAATATCAGCAAAATTATATGTGTCCTTATATTTCATACAGAGAAAGTAAAAAATTAGTAAACTATTTATATATAGAATTCCAATTCATATTTTCGAACGTGAAAAGAATCAACAGTTTAAATGACACAAGAACTAAAAGTTGTTTTTTATATTATTTCAGCTTCCCTTCATGATGTATTTCGTATTTTGGTGAATAACAGGCTTCGATTTCGAACAAATGCAAAAAATTGTCTTAATTTATCTTATCAAAGATGTAACGGTTTTGGGTTTTTGGAGAAATAATGAGTATTGCACTTCCATTTTTTGTTGAATTCATGTCAACACCGATAACACCTGATAGTTTTCATTTTGTAAGAGACATATACCGGGTGACCCGGAACCAATTTCCCCCCTCGTATCTACGTTATTTTGTATGGTAATTTCATATTCGGTACTTCGATTTGAGGCCATGAGTGTACAATTAGTAAGTATCTAAGTATATATGACACCTCCGATTTGATCGGAAGTGCATCCAATTTTCATATTTCAAATGGAATCTATATTTTTTTTGGAAATTACGATTCGAGATAGAATTACCTTTCCAATGATATATCATAATCATACTTCCTATTCACAATCTGCTGGCATAATTGAGATTTAAAAAAAATATATTTTTTGTAATTTTCTTGAAATTATGCCATGGAATATTGAAGAATATCATGTGAGTAACAATTCAAGGCCAAACTTTTCACCCAATATTTTTTATGCAGATTAGCTGTTTTCAAAATTGAATTTTTCTTTATATTTCAACATCAAATAAATGCTGACACAGGAATTTTTAAAGTTGTTTATAAATTCGACTACAATCCATGTTTTGTATTTCAAAATGTACTGTAGTTCCTCACCAAATTGAAGAATTCTTTAGTACGGATTCAAACAATTATAGACTCGATGTTGAGTAATGAAGAAATATTATATTTAAAAGATATCTAATCCACATAAAAAATATTGTGCGAAAAGTTCGGCGATGAATTGTTGTCACATGATATTATTCAATTTTGAATAGAATACTTGAAGTTGTTTTGTTACGAGGGAAATAAAAAAAGTAATATCGACTATATCAGCAGATTGTGAATTTAAAGTAAGGTTGTGATGTATCATTGGAAAGGCAATTCAATACTCAATTGTTATTTCCAAAAAAATATAGGTATTTTCCATTTGAAATATGGAAATTGGATACGCTTACAGTCAAACCGGAAGTGTCATATATGGTTTGATACTTGCTAAATGGCATCAAATTGAACCACAGGAGATACAGGGTGTAAATTGGTTACGGATCACATGATATTCTTTGATAGTTCAGCTGATTGCTCTTTTTTTGGTATTTTATAACCGAAGGTCATGATTTCTATTGCAAGAAGCTAGTAACCTAATCAAAACACACAGAAAATTATCAGAGTGTAGTTCAAAGCTCAGATGCCAATGTTATTTATTGATAACTGTTTTTTTTTTTAGATGCAGCTGCATTTGCAAGATTATCACATTCATTTTATGTTTTGGAGTAGTGCTGTTAGTACTCTTATTTGTATTTTTAGTCATACTTCCCAGATTGAAAGGAGAGAAAGTGCTCGAAAAATGAACATTTGCGTTGTCTCTCGAATGCTTGTCTATAAAAAAGGATGTCGTCTACGTTTGAAAATAAAATAGAGATGAGGATAAAAGATCTGTTGTGTTTGTATCGATATTTATGTATCCTGTGCAAAAGTATTTAGTTAGCAATTTTGCACTTTTCACCCAAAAAACGTTTTCTCGGAAAAGTTATCCTATGTTTTATTACAGGGCTTTTCATGATGAGCGTCAATTAGCCGTTTCTGGCAAACCTGAAAATTTCACAGTATGCATAAATAAATATGACCTACATTCCTAAAATATTTAAGGCGATGTGGCGTTGTCGCTTCTATTATAAAGTAGCGGCTTCTTTGATTTTTCAAATGGAACACCCCGTACATAATATCATATTATGATTCATCATCACTTTGTCGACAAATTCATATACTATTTTCCTATACCTATCTATCTATTACCGTTTAGAAGATATAAATTAATTTCAATATTTTTTTTACCAAATATGACCTTTTATAAATGCTGATTATCTTGAACTCTCTTGCACTAAAACGATCAAATTTGAAATAGGGTGGAGTGATATTCTGAGGATCTTCACTCCGAGTCATATTTTCATTTGCCTCATACAGGGTCTTCAAAAAATGCAGATACTTTGATTTCATTTTTGCCATTTCCATGAACCATTTTGATTTTTTTGGTAAACCCAATGACTTCACCAAAATTTATCTCTGTCGGCATTTTTTGTTATTCGATCATTATTTTTATGACTAACTTGACCAGATAGTTTCGTAAGGAACAGATTGTTTTGTTTTTGCAAGTCCAGCTGAGTTTCACAAAACTTAAAATTCGATTCAATTTAAAACTAGTCAAAAAAAAATTTTCTCTTACCAGCTATAAAGAAGAATCTACCAACACAATCTGAAGAGCAAAAGGTGGACTGCTTTCGACTGACCTAGTTTGTCGCTACAGTTTGCAAGTGAAATAAAAATCTATTCCATTATTGATGAAGTTGTAGAAACTCCAATAGAGGTTTTCAGCTCATTTGCTCGTCTTGACTACGTGTCCCTATTAAAAATTGAAGAACTATCGATATCCGATGAGAAAATATAGGATTACAAAAACCAATAACAGACGCGTTTCAAATTACCGACATAAATATGACATGAAGAGAAGGAATACTAATCAAATCTCAATTATGGTCGTTATAAGGCAACTGGCCTCATTCTTATAATAAGTGTATATGTCCCGATAATATTTTTTTAACATTTCCGATAACAAAATAAAACTGCACTTCACGATTAGCTATGTCGAATCTCAGAAGTAAACAGTTGCTATATACAAACACCTTTCAAACAAAGCGTTACAACAATCCCATATTTATTTTAAAAAGTTTCCAGTAAACATGGACCATCTAATGAATATACAAAATGAGTCCTTTATTGGTACCTTTGAACCAACAATTGAGTGGATGTCAATTCGAAATTTAAATTTAATGAATTCGTGTTCCATTTTGCAATAGATTGGACGAGTCATAGTACCTACCAATACAAAAGATACTAGTAACTAACCAACAAACCAATAGTAAACAACAATAAGTTTATATAACATCACAAAGTTACAGCATGGTTTATAAAGATATAGTCAGTCAACTATATTGAAATATCATTTGAAGGGAAGGATACTACGGGTAGATGACACTAGAGATTTCGTTTCAGTCATATCTTTCCTTGCATTTTTTCTCACGCACGTCGTAGCATATGGTCGTAGCTTGAACACCATTTTTCTTCATTACTTATACATCATGCCAAAAGATGGCAATCAATTCAGAGATAGAAGTGGAATATTTTGTCAATATCGTAGGTCATTCATATTGTGAAGATTATTTTAATGCCTAAACACTCGTTTTCTTCATGAACTTCCATTGTCAACTATATTTTGAAGTTTCATTATCTTCCTTTAAACTTTTCTGGCAAATTAACAGACAGAGCTCTGCATATATATTTTCCTTCAGAGTAGGAAACTTTGTCGTGCATTGTCAAGTTAACGATATCAATATTATAGTGTAGATGGCGTAACAAACATGCTTTAAATCCTTTTGAAACAGGCATTGACTAACTATATCTCTATAAACAATGGTATCTGTTCAAATTTTCAAAATAACTGAAAAAAATAACTAAATCTATATCTAAATAAATTAATCTACTGAAACTTATCACTTGAAATTTTCTTCAACCTCATACCCTTCAAGAGCTTATACGTGTGGAGCTGTTCTTCAAACCCAAACCCTCAAGGGAATCTATTAAAATGCTGAACCTAAACACCTGCAATAACGAAACAACTGTGATTCTAAAGAAGTTGTTAGATTTTGTGAAAAACCTATGATAAACACTTAGTAGTATATGAATATCGATACTAGTAGCGTAATCCTAAAACTTCCAAAACTTCAATGGAAGATAACGAATTCGACAGGGTAGTATGTTCTCCTCAGTGCTACTCAAAAGGACTTGGTGAATAAAATGCATTTCGAATCGTCTGTGTCTTATGAAACAAAAATCTGAACACTGAAGCAGATGGTGTAACAGTCGACCCTTCGCGAACGGAAATTGTCCTCGTTCTACTTACAGAGAAGGCTGCCACCCAGACAGAAATAAGAATGCACAATGTTTTTTCTCATTCCTCCATATTGCTTTACATATACTTTTCGAAATCGTATTTGCCAAATTTCTTCACCTAGCCTAACCTGAACGGATCATTTGTAATTGATTTAGTAGAAGAGCAGTATCTATTAACAAACCCATATTACTTGCAATCGATGCGCGTTTCGCTAACAAGGTTAGCATCTTCAGGAGAAGAAACTTGATACTCAGTTTAGTAGAGAAATTGATCTCTACAAAAAGTTACAAGTTTTACACCTATGGTTCCAATTTCTTTATTCATTATTTGAAAATATACAAAATATTTCAATGTACATGCCCCTCATCCTTTGAGAGGACCAATGGATATCCAAAACGTTACTCAAGGATATCCAGTGGAAGAACTCTCAAGGACAACGGATATCCACTGACTTGGACGTCTGGTGGACATCTATTTGTAGACCTTCATTCAACTTATTCATTTGGAATGGATTTTTTATGGACCTCGTGGCAATAAACTGGAGCTGGTATCGCCTGAACCTGAGATATAAACATAAATTGGATGTATAAATGAAAAAAAAATCCTGAGACGCAAAAATTTAATCAGTTTATGAAGCTCTCAATCCTATTTCTACAAGATATTTATCCCTTTTTAATGAAAATAATATGTTTATTTCTAATGAAAGACAGTTGAACGTTGATAATGAATATTGTATGTGAAGAGACATATACATGTGAAAATTCAACAGTGGTTAACTAAATAGTGAATATCGCTTCACATAGGAAAGATACCTTGATGAGTTTACACTAGAGAATAATGAATTTGCTTTTCTCAAGGAAATCTCATAACTGGATTGTCACAACCCAGATTCCTGATTTTACTTACATCAAAAATATCTACCCTGGTATTCCTTGACAGTTAACTGAAAAAAAACGTTTATAATTGATCCATCAGAGAGTAATATACACTGTATCACGAAATTTTATCTATCTTTCATGCTCTTAGAAACATAGGTAACTAAAAGGCATAAAAAAAACTTGTAGAGATCAATTACCATAACACCAAACTAATATTTTCGCACTCGTCGTGCGTTTCGCTGGTTTTAGCATCAATTTTCAATTAATTTTCTCTTCCTGGAGATGCTAACCTTTTCAAAGAAACGCGTTTCATTTGCAAGCAACATCAGTGCGTTGTTAAGGTAATTGTTCTCTACAGAAAGTTTCATTTTTCCAGGGTCATCCAATATTCTCTTGCCATTCAATGATACTATGAACCCTCATATTCATTTCACTCTTCACTGATAATGTTACGGGATTTGTGATAAAGCTGAACCAAAAATGCACGATTCTCAATGTTGCTGCCTTGATCAAAAAACAGTTCTATTAATCAGCAACTCCTCGTTCAACTCAATTTTGACTATCAAAACAAATATAAGAAGTAATAATTATCAAAAACTTATTGTTTTCAACATTTTTTGTCATAATTTTATTGTCATTTCATTCTACAGTGTAATCTCCATTCACAGTGAAAATGTGTTCTACCAATCTGTCTGTTCTTGATGTACATCTTGTGTTTGCTCTTTCGCACTTCCAAAGGTCTGTATGTTTCACCGATATATTTTTGACCACAAAAACAAGCAATTTGAAAAATACAATTCTTTGTGTCTTCTGTTGTGTTGGTTGGTTGAGTGTGTGTTAGTATTGAATAAAGTATTTGTTGTTTCGATATTTAATACTCATATCTCAATACAACAACACGGTTTCGTACAAAAGAGATCCTGTATTACAAACTTAGCCTGCTTGAATGAATACATGTGTTCATCTGTTCTAGATAGTCAGGGCCAAGTAGATGTCATTTACTTGGATTTCCAGAAGGCCTTCGATCAAATAGATCATTTCGCTCTCCTCACCAAACTGTGTAAAATGGGCTTCTCCGAAACATTGGTTACACTTTTCAAATCCTACCTTCTAGAAAGAAAACAGTTTGTAGAGTATGAATCATATAAGTCTGACTCCTATATTGTTATCTCTGGAGTCCCACAAGGTTCCAACCTTGGTCCACTATTGTTTTTGATATTCATAAACAATCTGTGCGATAATATATCTGTTTCGAACCTGTTCTTTGCAGATGACCTTAAATTATATACTAAAATCAAAACTATTAACGACTGTGAACAACTGCAAGCAAGCATTACTGCAGTGGAGAGTTGGTGTTCACAAACTAGATTACACCTGAATATTAAAAAATGTAATGTTATTTCGTTCAGTAAAAAACTAATGTAGTCCTTTATGATTATACCATAAACTCCACAATGTTAACTCGCTGTAGAGAAATAAAAGATCTTGGAATCAGATACGATTACAAACCCTCCTTCTCTTGTCACATTGATAGAGTGGTCCGTGAAGCGCACAAAATGCTAGGATTCATTTATAGAAATTCTGAGGACCTTAAGAAAATATCTACTTTGAAACTGTTATTTAACTCATATGTTCGTTCTAAATTAGAATATGGTACTATAATTTGGCAACCTATATATGCATATCAGACACAATCTATCGAGAATATACAAAGGAAGTTTTTGAAGTTCTTGAGTTTCAAGGTTGATGGTATTTATACCATTAGGGGTACTGATCACGATGCACTTCTGGGCAGATTCGATGTAGTTAGTCTCCCTAGAGAAAAGGAGGGTAATACTCAGCATAAAATCCTTATACAACCTGTTACACAACAACATTGACAGCACATTCATCTTAAATAATATTAATTTTGCTGTACCGCGACTTGAATCAAGAAGTCAGCTGAAATTTTACCTCAATACACCTAGAACAAACATTGCTTCAAAATCACCCACAAATATAATGTGTCATAATTTTAATAGAATTTGTGAAATGTCTGATATTCACTATGATTACATACACAGCATCATTAATTGTATTATTCAACATAATATATAATGACTTCGCAATTCTCTCTTCTGATTGCATTATATATACAACGACATACTATTATGTGTATTGTATTCCAAAGCGTTTCCTGTAATTGGGTACATCCTGTTGGGAATAAACTGCTTTTTTCTTTTTTTCAGAATGTTCTCACATTATACTTGCTGCCTATCCGCTTTATCTCTTCCGACAGTCGAGAGACATAATTAAGGTATAATGTTTGTTTATATCATTAATTCTTAGTTTTTCAGATAGTGGTAGGTTAACAACCCAGAAAAACTAAAAAGCAAGGATAACGTTTGGAATCAGATGAAATGAATATCTTCCAATCACTCTTGAAAACTGTAATGAGGCAATTTAAATCGACTATCGTGAGCTTCTGCAGATGTATTATAAGAAAAAAGATCAATTTTAACTTTTAACACATTCATTAGATATCATCTAACTGAACCATTAAAGTTTCAAATCTTCATCAGTTTGCGTGTGAATGTGTCATGAACTGTCCATCCCCAATTTCTAGCACGAGAATACAAACAAACTCGGCAAAGCGTGCGAATTAGTCACTTTTAATTTAATCACCCACAAAATAATCAATACCGGTTGAATCCGGTTTGAGTGAGAATTGGATACGACATTGTACCAAAGCTCTGAATTCTCCCAGGCTGAAAAGTGATTTATTTCACTAAGGATTATTGGATCGGAAAAAGTACAAAGTTCAATATATAATTTACTAGCCAACCCGTCCCCACATCGTTGGGAGTTAATTATTTTTGTGATGCAATTATATTGCATGTTTAGTTCTCAGTACTTAGTTTTATCAGGTTCATCACGAGGCCCTGCCTTCTAGGCGTACTCGATAGAGTGTTTGACATATGTCAATATGAAAAAAATTTGGATTAATATTGGAATCTATACAAGTGTAGAAGGGTAGATTTTCAATCTACCCCTAAAAGTTGCTGCGTCTATTGAAAAACAGTTCTTTCTGGATATATAGTTTATTATTAACAACATCATTAATTATTCTAATGATCAGTTCATTTGGAAATCGTACATTATAGTATAGTATAGTATAGTTTATTCATCGTTATACATTAGTTATTATTATTAGTTATGGACGTGTGTATATACACACACACATATATTCATATATATATATATATATAGCGGTCAGTTGTATGTTGTTGTTGAGTTCGGGTTGAACCGCGTCTGGAGTTTTGTTCTCGACGTTTCGGCTCCGATTTTGGAGCCATTTTCAAGAGTAAATGTGACTTCACGCTGAGGTCTCAATCTGCCTACTCCTCAGGTGTTGTCACAGGGGACAAGGGTTTGTGACTTGACGCCGGGGCCTCAATCTGCCTACTCCCAGGTCTCGTCACGAGTTCTTTCTGAGGTCTCAAACTGCCTACTCCTTAGATCGAACTGAGAGGTATGGATATGTTGGGTGGTATTTATGGCAGTGGGTGCTGCTAAAGCACCGTCGGATGTCTTGGTGGGGATTGGGCATCTGGAAATTAGGTGTTTCCATGCAGTTGGAAGTCTCTGACCGTCGTCACGTTTGTTTAAGCAGGAAGGTCGCTTCTCGATTTCGAAGGCCTCGCGAATTATACGAGCTTGTAGTGTTTTTGCTGTGGTGATGATCTTAGCGTTCTCAAAGTCTATATTGTGTCCTGTCTCTTGATGATGTTTGGAAAACCTTTGTAGTGATTTGAATATAAGAGCAAGCCATATATTACCACGGATTTTTTTGTAGAACTAATATAGACCAACATTTTTGGTGAATCATGGGACAGGAGATACGAATTAACATTAACTTTGGATTTCGGAAGTTTGTAAGCCCCAGGAAAAATTTCTTTTGGCAAGGAGTTCTAAAGCTCAGCTGTTCTATTGAAAAAAGATCCCTGAGCAAGAGAGGTTCGACAGGTTTCCAAATTCACAACAAAGGGGTGGGAATTCTGTACTCGTCGAGTCATCCGTGTAACAATTCGAAAGAGCATCGACCGTGAGAGTATCTATAGAAGAAAGACAAGTCTCCGACCCCTCCACGATGTTCCAATGAAGTGAGCGAGTCTGTGAGCGCAGAATCACCAAGACGAATTGACTTTCTCTGAATAGAATCGAGAAGCCTCAATGAATGTTTTGGTGCCGAACTCCACACATGGGAACTGTTTTCCATGACAGGTCGTATCTGAGCCTTGTAGATCATTAGAAGCTGACGAGAAGTGAAGTATTTCTTCGCACGAAATAGAAATCGATCTCACATGGTTTTCCCATGAGGGATTATCACTGATCGTAATTCCCCGCATAGAGATACTCGATTTTGTAGGAATAGTTTCTCCTGACATCTGAATATTTGATGATGATAGATCGGCTTTTCATGGGAAGAGACATTCCTGGGTTTTCGTAGCATTAAATTCCACCAAGTTCATGTTACCCCATTCTATTAATTGTGCCAAGCCGTCGTTAATTTTATTGACGTGAATGTTCGTTTCTCGAGATGGTATGGGGAGTCTGGAAGAGAAACTGGTATGAAGAGTACTGTCGTCTGCAAAAGTATGTATTGAACAAGATGTTTTCTCGAGCAAATCATTAATATGAAGCAGAAACAAAGTGGGCGCTAGAACTGAACCCTGTGGAACACTTGCATTCATTGAGAGAATATCAGATGATACTCCATCAACAACCACATACAGAGACCTATCAGACAAGAAACTCTTCAACAAAGCACACAACTTGCGGAGCTAAACCATAAGACGGCAGTTTAGAAAGGAGACCCCGATGCCATACTCGGTCAAACGCTTTTGAAATATCAAGTGCAACAGCTATCGTATCTCCGAATTTGATTGGATGCTGCCAAATATTAGAAACATAAGCCAATAAGTCACTGGTTGATCTTTGATGGCAAAATCTGTATTGTCGATCATTAATTATTCCTGATTTCTCTAGATATTTGATGAGCTTCATATTGATCGCTTTTTTCATGACTTTGGAAATAATAGAAGGCAATGCATAATTGGTCTATAATTAAAGTTGTTCACAAATTCTTCCAACGCTTATCTTTGAGACACAATTTAAAAGTTATTACAGCTTTTCATTAGTGGCACCGTATCATGTGATTTCTCATATGGTCGGGTAAAAGAAGATGAATAATAAAACGACAGTAACTTGGAAAATGGAAGGTTTTGTGGGAGCCAAACCATCTGTTACATTTTCTCGAACAACTGTTTAACAAATCATAGAATTTGATTGCAGAGAGTTCACCTTTGTCATTATTGCAGTTCAGTTGAAGATCAAAATTAAATATGACACACAATTCATATCAAAGCTGAATTATGAGTATACAGTATACTTGATTGTAGACCTTATACTCCATCAAAGAAAACGATCTTTCGTTATTTCTATTACAAGTTATTATTCAACTTGCAATGTATGTCAACTTCATTTTATATATGGAAACTTGTTGGTAAACAACAATAGTTTATTTCGCTAATTGTTCGACCCGATACTAGAGAATTCTATAAAAACTATTAAGAAAATATTTCATTATGACTTCACCAGCACAAATTGTCATTGAATTGTAGCAAATCCTCTTATATATATATATATATATATATATATATATATATATATATATATATATATATATATATATATATATATATATATATATATATATATATATAGGTATATATATATATATATTACCAAATTATAATATCCTTTTGATTTTCTAAAATGATGCAATCAATTACCAACCCACCTAAATGATGAGATTGGAACCTTTGGTGTAAAAACATTAGCATCTTCAGGAGAAGAAAATTGATACTAAATCTAAAGACTAGTGTTAGCAGAAGTTTATATACCTAAAGTTTTTTGGTCCGATCTGGACTATGTTACTGTTATTTATATTAATTTCTCGATAATAAACTAGTGCAGCAACTACCTGCAAAGTTTTTTGGTCCAATATGGACTATGTTACTGATGTTTAAATTAATTAATTTCTCGATAATAAACTAGTGCAGCAACTACCAGCAAAGTTTTTTAGTCCAATATGGACTTCCTGTTTTTATTGATTCTGATTAATTTCTAAACAAAAAATTGAAAAGCGGGTTGAAAGGAATAGATTCCTTGTCACCATTCGTGCTCAAACGCAGAGATTGGAACCTTTGGTGTAAAAGTTGAACCTTTTCCTAGAGACCAAGGAAGTCCACTGAGTGCAGTGATAGCCAACTTTCATCATGGAACGTTTTGAAGAGAATGCAATCGACGCCTTCGATTTGAAGCCGACCTTGAGGCTACGTTACGTGGATGACACCTTCGTCGTCTGGAAACATGGAAGGGACGCTTTGAACCTTTTTCTGGACCACCTGAACGCTCAACACCCCAGCATCAAATTCACCATGGAAACCGAACAGAACCAGCAGATAGCATTCTTAGATGTTCTGATTGAACGATGTGGCGCTAGACTAACCCACAAAGTATACCGAAAACCTACGCACACGGGTAGGTACCTGCACGCACTATCGAACCACCATCCCAGTCAAAAGAGAGGAGTCATATCTACCCTTACTGAACGTGCTCGAAGAACATGTGAACCAGAGCATCTAGAGTAGGAACTGGAACATCTTCAAGTGACCTTGAGGTCAAATGGATACAGTGTATCTGAGATCAACACGGCCATGAAACCGAAGAGTTCCACGGTTCACAACAGGGAGGACTCTCAGGTAGTTGCAAATGCATATCTGCCATATATCCCGAGGGTCACTGACAGAATTGGAAAACTCTTGGGGAAATATAACATAAAAACGGTTGTCAAGCCGACCAAGAAGATCCAACAAAGCCTCAGGTCGGTTAAAGACAAAAGAGACCCACTGTCAGCAGCAGGAGTTTATCGTATACCGTGCACTTGTGGGAAGGTTTACATCGGTACCACAAAAAGATCCATGGGAACAAGGCTCAAAGAGCATGAAAGGAACTGCAGGCTGGGGCAAACCGACAAATCGGCGGTGGCGGAACACGCACTGAGTGAGGGTGACCACAGGATTCTGTTTGAAAATGTTAAACTGATTGCCCCCAACCAGGGTTACCGGGAGGCGATAGAGATCCAAAAGCATACGGACAATTTCAACAGAAAAGAAGAAGCGTTGAGTCTAAACAGAATTAGGAATCCCTTTCTGAGGAAATCAAGAATCACTGATGAAATCACGGCAGGTAGTGCGGCAACTAATAATGATGATTATTCCCCGAACCCGACAGAAGTAATTATCACTCCAGACTACCTGCATCAATATAAATACGCCTTGAGAAATCGAAACGTTTAGTCATCGGAAATGAGTAAGCCTCTGAAGAAGCTGGCCACTTGCGCTAGCGAAACTGATGATTATTCTAATTAATTTCTCGATAATAAACCAGTGCAGCAACTACCTGCAAAGTTTTTTTGGTCCGATATGAACTTCATTCGTTATTATTTATTATTCTGATTAATTTCTCTACAGAGAATTGAAAGGCGGATTGAAAGGGATATTTCCCTTGTCACTATTCATGCTGTTCTTACATTTTGCTATTTCTAGACTCTCACATGCATCGAGTTGCCCTTTTTCATGCTCAATCAGTTTCATTGTGTGTGGTCATTGTCTAGAGCGTGTTGGGCGACACTGGATTTTTCTACCCTGCTAAAAATGTTAGGATTATACATGAGATGCTCATGGAATAAGCACGTTGAGAAATTGAGATAGCTTTCTCCCTAGATTGGAATTCTGTTGAAAATTGTAAAATCATGTTACGATATTTCTTTGGGGTTCGTTTATTAAAACTCCAAACAACACTAAACTACTTTTATTACCACTCTTTATCACAACACAATACTGTTACGATTTATCCTTGCAAAATCCAACTTCTGACACTACTGTTACGATTTATCCTTGAGTTCGTCGATTAAAACACCAAACAACTACTTTTATTATAACTCTCTATCACAATACAATACAACACAATCACTTAAATCGCTCCGATAACTTTCCAATGCTCGGTACTTCAACTCTCTGTACTAAAAATTCTACGTTATACAAATTCTACTTCCGCACAAAACTCTGCTCCACTTAGCTCTCAATAACTCTCGCCACTTAGCTCTGAATAAAACTGCCGAATAACTAACTCTCCCCGCGACGAAGTCTCTCCCGTATATATACCTGCGTACCTATCGAGAATCCTCGAGAGAAGCCCCGATGACGTGTCTCGAATTCTCCAGGCGGCAACCAACAGTTCCTGGAAAATGACGACGCTACGACGCGATCCCTCATCTGCGTTTACGATCTCGTCAGGGCCGGCGCTAGGACGTAACAATACAATCACT
Organism: Zygogramma bicolorata; assembly: GCA_032362365.1. Lineage (NCBI taxonomy): Eukaryota > Metazoa > Arthropoda > Insecta > Coleoptera > Chrysomelidae > Zygogramma > Zygogramma bicolorata. The sequence continues at coordinate 60,471 of JAVJAQ010000768.1, forward strand.
TAAATTGCTTCGCTTACTTTCCAACGCTCGGTACTAAAACTCTCCTACGACTTCCTATCTGAATAACTATCTCCGAATAACCTATATGAATATCTCTGCTCTGAATAAACTATAAGAATATCTCTGCTTTGAATAAACTATGCGAATAAACTCCCTTTCGCGATGAAGTGTCTCCTTATATACTTGCGTACGCCTATGGAGAATCTTCTAGTCAAATCTCGGTGGTCGGATATTCCACGCATGACGAGAGTTCCTGGAAAAATGACGTTTGCTCTTCAACCCCTCATATTATTCTGTGTTTATGAGCGACAGGGTCGACGCTAGGACATTTCGTAACAATAATTTACCACTTGAATATTTGAAGAATATTTATCAATTCGAATTTACAATATATGATATCTGCTGGCGAACACCTAAAAAATCAGCATTGAAACCGGTGGAAAAATAACAAAATAAAAAAATTGCATTTACAGTGTCAGGAATCTACAAAAAAATTATATAAACCCAGGCGCCTCTAGATATTGAATCTGTTCAATTCAATTCAATTTTATTATCCCAAGAAACATTACATGTTTATGAATAGGGACTAAAACACACAAGTACATAATCAATAAATGAAACTTTCACAAGTATAAAGGAAAAAAAAAGTTCATACATTTAACGAAATTAAATATTTGTAAGCAGTCAAAATGAAATGGTTTTCGAAACTGATGAATACCAATGAAGGTAAAAAAAAACATATAATTGTTGACTACATGCAAAATACATTGTACATTAGCTGATTAAAAATTGTTTGTATTTTTGCTTAAATTTCATTGTTGAGCGAAATGCTTTAATTGTTTCTGGAATTGAGTTATATATTATGATCCCATCATGGTAATTTGACTTTTTTCCAAAATCTGATTGTGTTTTATTTGTTGCTAGTAATTTTGTTTGTCTTGTGGAATAATTATGGATATCAGCAATTTGAGTAAAAATAATAAATAAATGATAAGAACTCTGTATATTCAATCACTTCGTAAGGAATTAAATTAAATTTTCTAATTTGAAAATATCAGAAGTAAATTATATTCATATACGCAATAATAAGAGAGGTGGTAATATTTCGATCCAATGTTTTTTTTTTTGTGATTTTTTCATTCAATATCTCCGAACACCATCCTGATCACCAATATAAACAAGACGTTATTTGACAAAAAAATTTATTAAAACAGCTCTTACAACTAAAGTTCATGTTATAACATATATAACATGATTACAACTTATCACATATGTAGCAATACCAGGAGACATTCAAAGCTTCAGCCTCCTGATGTCCTCAACCTTGAAATCTGTCCTGAAATCGAATAGATTCGTTAAAGAAAGAAGTCATTGATAGTTTAGAATCGAAATTGGGGCAAATTGAAAATTTTTCAATGGGACACAACTCTGGCGAATTTGGTGGCCAATGCATAAAATTGAAATATTTTACAAAAATGTGATCTTTTATAGTTACCTCAAGGCCATCACGCTTCTAAGCTCCGAAGGCGTCAACCTCCAGGTCAAAGCAGCGTCGTGACTCCCCCAATAATCGTATATCTCAGTCACCTGCTCCAAATTCAAAACGGTCGCGATCTGAGTCAGCCTGGCAAACTTATCGCGCACAGACCAAGACGTCGTAGCTGTCATATAACCGGCCAGAGACCTGACTTCTTTGTCCAACACCAGACCGCCTAACTGTAAAATGAAATCCCAAGTGAAAATCTTGTACCGAAAACTCAAAAAGTTCTTTTGAAGAAAACTCACCCTATTAAAAGTACTCTTCAGGATCACCTTCTCCAACCTTTGAGTTACCTCCGCCGTCAGAACTTGTGTGAAAGAATCGTAGTTGGATGACGTCAGAATGTCTTTGAACGAAGAAAGGAACGTCTCCAAATTCATTATCAACGTTTGAACGAAAGACTCTCCGGCTTCGTACGCTGAGAGTTCATCCTGAAACAAACAACTAGTTATCGTTTCTGAATCTATAATAATAATAATCATTCCAATAATTGAAAATTAATTCAGTCACTTGTATCACTAGAAGCATATGTATATGGTATTTGCCAAGGGAGTATTTGTTTTGACAGTTGTTAACTTACTGCATAGGTTTTCTAGAATGGCATGAAGGAATTGTTCAAAAGATGATTTGCAATGAACTGTTCACAAAATATATTTTTCTCCAACCACCTGAGTATGACTTTATATTCACTTATTGTATCAACAAAGTAGGCTATTTCAGGAAATTGCTTGGCTGGCATGGTAATTGTACCGAAATGTGAAAAATTATTAATACACCAAAAATGAAATGAATATTCGACCACTAAAAAAAGAAATATCAACAAACAGATCATCCACACTATATTGAAATTCTTACTGTTGAATTGAACTTAATTCGTTTATACGTTGGTATTCCGTTAACGTAAGAGTGCCTAAGCTATCTCTGATCTGAATTTGTTTCTGTATTCTGTGATTTCAATGTTCAAATTCTGGCGGAGCATCTGCTTTTGAATTTTGGTGAATATGCACGTTTTAAATTTGTGGTGTTGTTTTGGCGAAGGTGCCTGAGCTGTTTCTTATCTGAATCTGTTTTTGTATTCTGTGATGTCAATGTTCGAATTCTGGCGGAGCTCCTGCTTTTAAATTTTGGCGAATACGCAAGTTTTAGATTTGTGTTGTTGTTTTGGCGAAGGTGCCTAAGCTGTTTAAATTTTTTTGTATTTCAATGTCAATGTTCAAATTCTGGAGGAGGTTCTGCTTTTAAATTTTGGCGAATTCGCAAGTTTTAAATTTGTGGTGTTGTTTTGGCGAAGGTGTCTTAGCCGTTTCTTATCTAAATGTGTGTCTGTCTTAGGCTGGATTCAGACAGATGCGAAATCTGATCGTACGACGATCAGGTACCTTTCTGATTGGTCTGAATTGGTCTGAATTTTAATTTAGACCAATCAGAAAGCTAACTGATCGTCGTACGATCGAATTTCGGATCTGTCTGAATCCAGCCTTATTCTGTGATGTCAACGTTCAAATTCTGGCGGAGGTTCTGCTTTTAAATTTTGGCGAATTCGCAAGTTCTAAATTTATGGTGTGATTTTGACTAAGGTGTCTAAGCTGTTTCTTATCTAAATTTGTGTCTGTATTATTCTGTGATTCAATGTTCAAATTCTGGCGGATGTTCGGCTTTTAAATTTTGGCGAATTCGCAAGTTTAAAATTTGTGGTGTTGTTTCGGCGAAGGTGTCTAAGCCGTTTCTTATCTAAATTTGTGTCTGTATTATTCTGTGATTCAATGTTCAAATTCTGGCGGAGGTTCGGCTTTTAAATTTTGTCGAATTCGCAAGTTTAAAATTTGTGGTGTTGTTTTGGCGAAGGTGTCTAAGCCGTTTCTTATCCAAATTTGTGTCTGTATTATTCTGTAATGTCAATGTTCAAAATCTGGCGGAGGTTCTGCTTTTAAATTTTTGCGAATTCGCAAGTTCTCAATTTATGGTGTGATTTTGACGAAGGTATCTAAGCTGTCTCTTATCTAAATTTGTGTTTGTATTATTCTGTGATTTCAATGTTCAAATTCTGGCGGAGGTTCTGCTTCTAAATTTTGGCGAATTCGCAAGTTTTAAATTTGCGGTTTTTTGGCGAAGGTGTCTAAGCTGTTTCTTATCTGAATTTGTTTCTGTATTGTGTGATGTCAATGTTCAAATTCTGGCGGAGGTTCTTCTTTCAAATTTTGGCGGGTACGCGAGTTTTAAATTTGCGGTGTTGTTTTGGCGAAGGTGCCTAAGCTGTTTCTTATCTCGATGTTTTTGCATTCTGTGATGTCAATGTTCAAATTATGACGGAGGTTCTGCTTTTAAATTTTGGCGAATACACAATTTTTGAATTTGTTGTGTGCTTTTGGCGAAGGTGTCTAAGCCGTTTCTTATCTAAATTTGTGTCTGTATTATTCTGTGATTCAATGTTCAAATTCTGGCGGAGGTTCGGCTTTTAAATTTTGTCGAATTCGCAAGTTTAAAATTTGTGGTGTTGTTTTGGCGAAGGTGTCTAAGCCGTTTCTTATCTAAATTTGTGTCTGTATTATTCTGTAATGTCAATGTTCAAAATCTGGCGGAGGTTCTGCTTTTAAATTTTTGCGAATTCGCAAGTTCTCAATTTATGGTGTGATTTTGACGAAGGTATCTAAGCTGTCTCTTATCTAAATTTGTGTTTGTATTATTCTGTGATTTCAATGTTCAAATTCTGGCGGAGGTTCTGCTTCTAAATTTTGGCGAATTCGCAAGTTTTAAATTTGCGGTTTTTTGGCGAAGGTGTCTAAGCTGTTTCTTATCTGAATTTGTTTCTGTATTGTGTGATGTCAATGTTCAAATTCTGGCGGAGGTTCTTCTTTCAAATTTTGGCGGGTACGCGAGTTTTAAATTTGCGGTGTTGTTTTGGCGAAGGTGCCTAAGCTGTTTCTTATCTCGATGTTTTTGCATTCTGTGATGTCAATGTTCAAATTATGACGGAGGTTCTGCTTTTAAATTTTGGCGAATACACAATTTTTGAATTTGTTGTGTGCTTTTGGCGAAGGTGTCTAAGCTGTTTCTTATCTAAATTTGTGTTTGTATTATTCTGTGATTTCAATGTTCAAATTCTGGCGGAGGTTCTGCTTCTAAATTTTGGCGAATTCGCAAGTTTTAAATTTGCGGTTTTTTGGCGAAGGTGTCTAAGCTGTTTCTTATCTGAATTTGTTTCTGTATTGTGTGATGTCAATGTTCAAATTCTGGCGGAGGTTCTTCTTTCAAATTTTGGCGGGTACGCGAGTTTTAAATTTGCGGTGTTGTTTTGGCGAAGGTGCCTAAGCTGTTTCTTATCTCGATGTTTTTGCATTCTGTGATGTCAATGTTCAAATTATGATGGAGGTTCTGCTTTTAAATTTTGGCGAATACACAATTTTTGAATTTGTTGTGTGCTTTTGGCGAAGGTGTCTAAGCCGTTTCTTATCTAAATTTGTGTCTGTATTATTCTGTGATTCAATGTTCAAATTCTGGCGGAGGTTTGGCTTTTAAATTTTGTCGAATTCGCAAGTTTAAAATTTGTGGTGTTGTTTTGGCGAAGGTGTCTAAGCCGTTTCTTATCTAAATTTGTGTCTGTATTATTCTGTAATGTCAATGTTCAAAATCTGGCGGAGGTTCTGCTTTTAAATTTTTGCGAATTCGCAAGTTCTCAATTTATGGTGTGATTTTGACGAAGGTATCTAAGCTGTCTCTTATCTAAATTTGTGTTTGTATTATTCTGTGATTTCAATGTTCAAATTCTGGCGGAGGTTCTGCTTCTAAATTTTGGCGAATTCGCAAGTTTTAAATTTGCGGTTTTTTGGCGAAGGTGTCTAAGCTGTTTCTTATCTGAATTTGTTTCTGTATTGTGTGATGTCAATGTTCAAATTCTGGCGGAGGTTCTTCTTTCAAATTTTGGCGGGTACGCGAGTTTTAAATTTGCGGTGTTGTTTTGGCGAAGGTGCCTAAGCTGTTTCTTATCTCGATGTTTTTGCATTCTGTGATGTCAATGTTCAAATTATGACGGAGGTTCTGCTTTTAAATTTTGGCGAATACACAATTTTTGAATTTGTTGTGTGCTTTTGGCGAAGGTGTCTAAGCTGTTTCTTATCTAAATTTGTGTCTGTATTATTCTGTAATGTCAATGTTCAAAATCTGGCGGAGGTTCTGCTTTTAAATTTTTGCGAATTCGCAAGTTCTCAATTTATGGTGTGATTTTGACGAAGGTATCTAAGCTGTCTCTTATCTAAATTTGTGTTTGTATTATTCTGTGATTTCAATGTTCAAATTCTGGCGGAGGTTCTGCTTCTAAATTTTGGCGAATTCGCAAGTTTTAAATTTGCGGTTTTTTGGCGAAGGTGTCTAAGCTGTTTCTTATCTGAATTTGTTTCTGTATTGTGTGATGTCAATGTTCAAATTCTGGCGGAGGTTCTTCTTTCAAATTTTGGCGGGTACGCGAGTTTTAAATTTGCGGTGTTGTTTTGGCGAAGGTGCCTAAGCTGTTTCTTATCTCGATGTTTTTGCATTCTGTGATGTCAATGTTCAAATTATGACGGAGGTTCTGCTTTTAAATTTTGGCGAATACACAATTTTTGAATTTGTTGTGTGCTTTTGGCGAAGGTGTCTAAGCTGTTTCTTATCTAAATTTGTGTCTGTATTATTCTGTGATGTCAATGTTCAAATTCTGGCGGAGGTTCTGCTTTTAAATTTTGGCGAATACGCAAGTTTTAAAGTTGTGGTGCTGTTTTGGCGAAGGTGTCTAAGCTGTTTCTTATCATTTGTGTCTGTATTATTCTGTGATGTCAATGTTCAAATTCTCGCGGAGGTTCTGCTTTCAAATTTTGGCGAATACGCAAGTTTTAAATTTGTGGTACTGTTTTGGCGAAGGTGCCTAAGCTGTTTCTTATCTCGATTTGTTTTTGTATCCTGTGATGTCAATGTTCGCATTATGACGGAGGTTCCGCTTTTAAATTTTGGCGAATACACAATTTTCGAATTTGTGGTGTTGTTTTGGCGAAGGTGTCTGAGCTGTTTCTTATCTAAATTTGTTTATGTATTCTGTGATGTCAATGTTCAAATTCTGGTGGAGGTTCTGCTTTCAAATTTTAGCGAATACGTGAGTTTTATATTTGCGGTATTGTTTTGGCGAAGGTGCAAGTCCAAATGGACGAAATGACGCTACGACTCACCTCTGTCAAATGATGGTTGACATTGAGGAAGGCGTCCACCCAGGGGTTCACTCTCGGCTTGATGGCCGTCGATCTCAACTGCTGCACGCCGTACTCGATAATGTCTTTGAGGTTCGTCGTAACCGACGACAGGCCGGAGAGGCAGCTTTCCAGTTTGCCTCTTTCGTTGCCGTTCATTTGCGGCAGCGCCTGCTCGATCTCTTTGATGACGTAGCCGCAAAGCGCCTCGACGTAATCCGTGCTGCTGTCGGCGTTGTTCAAGGCTACCTGGAACCATTCAGATAGTCATAATGAGGATGTCTAAAAACATTGGTGTTCACAGTTCCATGTCCTCCATTCGTGCCAACTTTTAAGGATTTAGATATAGCTAGAGGGTACGTGGGCGTTTCACAGCGTGCAACGTAATCACCGTTTTTGCTCGAAGACTGTTCTTCTCCTTTAATTCGAGCATGTTTAGAATAAAAATTTAGATGTGCACGTGTAGTGAATACAATTTCAAAACTGCTGCATGTCATCGATGATGACATGAAATCAACTCACTAGTTAAGTTCATTGATGGAAATGGATTGGAATGTTTATGTTGAATTTCATATTTGGCGCTTGTTATTATTTGGCATTTGGTTGGCAGCACTCTCGATGTTGCCGCAATTTGTTTTAAGTCTGTTATTTAACAATTGACGATCGTCATTCATGACTGACAGTTCTGTGTTTAGGTCTTTTTGGGACTTCAAGTTAGATAATTGTGATCAAACCTGTGTATTTCGATTGTTGATCGAAATGCACAGGTTTGATCAAAGGTAATACCACGAGTCCTTCAAATTTAATCGATAAATTTTCATTTTCCACAAAAACTGTTTTATTTGGCAAAAGTATGAAAACAAACCGATTGATAAAATCACGAGTCCGTAGGACGAGTGATTTTATATAATCCGGTTTGTTTGAATGCTTCTGCCTCAAAATAAGATTATTTTTTGAACAAATAGAAGGAAGAACAATTTAATTGATCAGTATTTAATTTACAAAAGAAGGAACGGAGAAAAGGAGAAAATTTTACAAATTTGAAATGTCAAACAACGATGTATGCCCTCTATGATCCAGAAGAGATATGATGCTTACGAAGTGCATGATAATGCTTGCTGACGATAACAAATAGATGGCGTCACACCTCTCATTGTACAAGGTTGATAATTGAAAATTTCTTATGAAATGAAAATCGCGCCAGAAGGAACATAAAATCATTCGTTATGTCGTTGTATCAAAATCTTCATACAACGGTTTATTCTTCTCATACAACAAAAAATGAATTGTATTTAATAAAAACTAATTGTACGCCATCTTCATTTTGAGTTAAGGAAACCTCAAATATTTGAATCGGTCGTTCGCTATATCTGTCATAAAGTTGGGGTTATGACCTATTTACGTGTTTGAGTGTTCATTGAAATGTGTTATGTTATTATTATGCTGAAAAAGTGAAAAGTGAATGACTATTAATAATAAGGTAACTCTTCATTAATGAGAATTCATATAAATAAGAGCCAGTTCAATAGAATCGACGCGGTAAACCGTATAGTTTTGACAGTTCAAAGGTAAACAACGTTTTATCGAAAGGACCAGGCAGTTTTATCGGTGTAATACCCAATAATTGGCTAGAATAACCATAGAGTAACCCGCTACTATTGGTTGAAATGCCAAAAACGTCACATTTTGACAAGTGAAAAAAATAATCACAATTATTTCGCAAATGTTATACTATGGCAAAAAAAAATTAATGATCACGATAGTTATATCCCGAGTGCACCAAGTTTAGCCTTGAAGTCAATGACTTGAGTCTTCAATGATTTGACAAAATCTCGAGATCGCAAGTAGAGGAATTTTTTTCTAAGATTTCGGATATGATCAGACTAAGTATTGTATTTTGACTTTGCTTCGTGCAAGTATATATTCGGTGTTGACGTTACCGGATATAAAATTGTTGTTTTGATCGACTTCAAAATTTGATACGATGTTCGCAAACCATCATTCTGTTCTGTTTCATTTCGATCTAAATCCGATTAAGACAATCAATTTCACTATTAATACCATCTTATTTCGTCACGTCAAATAATTTTCATGTTAAAGTAAAAAACCACATTTTACCAAATAGAAACCACAATTTCAATTCTGATGACATATCCACCCAATTTTCTTGGGGCGTTGACAGAAAAATTATTACTCCAAGTGTTATCTGCATAAAACACATAAATTAAATGAATTTTAAGTTCACAAACTGCAAAAACTTTAGGAATGTGAAAATGAAAAGATGAGACAATTTGTCGGTGATATCGTGGGACGCACAAAAAAGCATAAGTAAATCTGCTAACAAAACCATATTTTCATGAGTAAGGTGAAATTTTTTTTTTTTTTTTTTTTTTGCCGTTTCATACTATTCATAAAGACAAGAAGTTGTATTTTGAGATACATAACTTCCAAGGTACCCTCACAAATTCACCACAAATCGACCATCAGCCATAATATATGACAATGACTTACAATAAAAGCAGTCCTAGACTGCTCCGTGTCACCGGATTGCAGCCTGCCCTGTTGTATGGACGTTTGGAGGACGTTGTACGCCTGCGTCAAGTCCAAATATCCCGAAGGATAGCCCTGTCTAAGCCTGCCCCTCAGTACTTCTCCAAAATCGCTTTCTAACACTCTACAAGCGTTGTTTATAATGACGCATATGCCGTCTAAGGATCCTGTGGATATCGATCTCCTAGAATCATAGAAAATTATTGAAAGTATATAAGAAGGTGCTTTATCGGCAGACGGCTGTTTTTTTTTTCGTAAAGAGTTGGATATTTTAATCAGTTGAGAAGTCTAAGTGTTTTGGAAGCGAATTAAAAGTCAGTGCAGTAATTGTATTTTATAGTGAAGTTATTAAAAATAGTTTGGTGTTGTTTGGAGTATTATTTAGATGAACGAAATATCGTAACAATATTTAATTGTGTGGGATAGATCTTCATCACTAGGTTCGTTTGGAGTTCAGACTCTTTGGTCCGCCAGTGAATCGCCTTCTGTTCTTACGGAAAAAACATCTGTACTTGTGTCAATTATTTTCGGTTGCACACTTAGGCCGTATTCCGTTTCCAAATATTGTTACCATCAGCCGTTCCTTTGTACTGGTTACGACAGTGAAAATTGGTTATTTATCTGTCGTCAGAATAACCGATAAGAAATCGTTGGTGAGTTGAGTAACCATGACAAGTTACAGGTTTTTTTCGAGTGATTCACGTCCGCATTTTTTGATTAGATAGAAAATTTTGAGTGATACAACAACCTAATTCACTGAGAAAATCGGTTATCAGCAATATACATTAAAAAAAAATACACTCATACGTTCAAATATAGTACGTGGGCTCACAGTGAAATATAAAATTATAGTGTGTGACCCAACGTACATATATCGGAAAGTTACGAAATGTCACGAGTTTAAGGGCGAAGGGGTACCTGAGGCTAGGGGCAGGGTTCGAGGAAATCGAGGTTGGCAATTCTGGGGTAAATTGGGTAAATTAAAAAAAATATCTATAGGTAGCAAAACCCCATAGAACCAAAGATAAACAGAAAAAGTGCAAAGAAATTGTCACAGAACTCACTAACATATATGTTTTATGTGGCTGATTACTATTTGTCTCTGGGCTGCAATTCTTGAGTTATTCGGATTTCATTTTCATACCAATAGAGCGACGTAGAGATATATGGACTGAATGTGTTGAACTGCATCACAACACAAAGTTGTATATGGATTTATTTCAAGAATTGCAGCCCTGGTCTCGTCTCTTGGTGTGTTTGTGGTAAAAGTGAAAGATTTGTTGCGTTGTCACAGCCCACAGCATACCTGCGTTGCGTATTCTGTCTTGTCTTTGTGGGGTTTAGGAAAAACTTTCTGATCAGTTATTATGCCGGGAAACAAGTGCTGTGTAACGGGTTGTTCGAAAACTTGGGGAACGCTATTAGGCTCCAGTAGAGCCTTACTTGTCGAAAAAACTGATTATGTTTGTGCAGTGTCATCATATATTAAATATATCCAAACTGACAACTAACAGATGATTCATGCGACAGTTTTCAGTAATGAGGAATTCAACCTTCACTTTTCAATGAGAACGTTCAAGCACCAGTCATAATAAAGTTGGGTAATTCTCATCTCTTATTACTCAAAACTGCTGCATAATACGATGTTACTTTTAAATAATTACATCAGTTTCTTTAGCAATGCTATTTTCAAATACACAACATGATTTCATTCACGAATAATCATGGTACTCATTTTGTATGAATGGACTATATCACAATTGGTTGCATGATTACAAAGCGATATCTTTGAAAAGCCATTTTTTTCAAGTTCATTTGGATTCCTATATAAATTGAACACTATACATTAGAAGACGTAGATAACATTCAAAGTATAATACAAGACTCGAGCATTTTCTTGGCCTCGGAAAAATATCCTTGAACGACTGCAAACCCAATACTTTCCATTTCATATACGAGTAATTATAATACTCTGGCAAACTACTTCTGCGTGAGGAACAGTCCCACTTATTTTTTAAAACGAAGGTATTCCTTTCGGATTCTCACCAACCATACACATTGAATATCCACACTTCTTCTCAACTGACATTTAGTGTTGAACACTATAAAGTTAGATTTTCAATATACTCGAATATTCATAGATCTTATTAGGGAAGCAGGTATTTTTTTGGCTATCTGTTGTTACCTACCAATCAGATACCAGAAACTGAAATCCACTTGCATATTAGTATATAGTGGAATTTCACCTTAATCTCATTGGTCATTGACGCCCCGGTAATATGGAGGGATCGGTATGATGACATTTCGTAACCTTCCTCCCATATACCAACGTTGGTGTGACCTGCCAATCTAACAATTATATATGACGAATTGGTTTTTGAGAAATTGATGTTTGCTCGGAAAATAATGGAGACAGCAGAGTTCGAGAATGACGTGGTGACAACCAAAGCGACGCATGCGTATACGAAAATGTGACAGAAAATCGCCGTTATTTTCTTTATGGTATATATTCTCGGGTTTGGATGTTCATGGTCCCATTTTAGTCACTGAGTATCCAAATTCGAAACTTGAGTATACCGGAAGACGACTGAGCTGAACTCACCTAATGCACTTCCTGATAATAAAAAACGTATCGTCCACCATATTGGAAGTTTGCTGTCCAGGCTCCAATGCATCCATAGCAATAGCTTTGGCCACCGATTCTTCCATATAGTACTGCTCCAGCCTGAGATAGTGGGACAACAATTCATGCTTGAACTGGCTCAATTCGCTATTTTTTACGAGTTGTTCCAGAGACAGCAGAATTTTGTTTTTGTCTTCTTGATTCGGTACTCCCACATCAGCATCTGACTGAAATTCGGTTTACGAAAAGAAAATAAGTAATCAATAGGTTCGTTTCAACCTAGGTCATTTCAAGTGGCAATATCAGCCTGTTTCGACGATGCAATTTGTCGCTGCAACTCCAGAAAATTGCATGTATTCATGAAAGTTTTTCTAGTTACATGAATCTTTTTTGGCGCGATAAGTTGCAGCGACTTAGTTTTCTGTCAATTTTTTTGCCGCAAACTAGTAATATGTGGTGGCACCATTGTGAAGAATGGTAATTTTGATTAATTCAATTATTTTCCGACACTGAAGAATTCAAGTAAAGTATTAAGTTGAATTTATCACAGTTTATCTTGGTAACATTCAGTACTATTTTTTAATATTGGATAATAGATATCTGCACCATATATTTGCCAAGATGGCGACCGGGTCGAACGTACAATCACACCTCTCCCACGAAAATAATAAAAGTGTCGTTTGCAAACATTGCAAAAAAGATATAGTGAAGTACAAATTGTTTTGTGTCAAGTGTAGTTTCAATTTCCACCCTGGTTGCTGGAAACAATCATTACAGGCAAGAAATAACGATTGTTCACATGAACAAGAGTGCCAAACTGAAAATGAAAATGGAGAGAACGACGATGCAGCTTTCTTCGATGCCATTGACAACTTGGCCGGTGAGGATAAAAAGATCGATTCTGCATTATTTACATATATTATCAAACAAAAAGATAATATTATCAACGAATTACGTGATAAAGTAAGAATACTGAATACTCAAATAGAATTATTGACTGAAATTAAAAACAGCAGTAAAAACCGTGTGGATTCCAGCACAGACGTGCAAAAACTGTTATCAGTCGATAAAGAAACGAACTCGAATAAAATCGAAACAACACAAAAGAAAACTTTTTCAAGTGTGACTAAGCATCAAAAAACAATTGACAGGGAAACACCAGCTAGGAAGTTTCCAAACAATAACATTTCAAATGGAGCGTTAGAATCCAGGAGCACGGCTATAATGAACCAATTGATTCATATTAATGATGATAAAAATCAATCCTCCTCTGAAAAACTAAGTCGTAATAATAGTAGTGAAAATCAACCTAGCCCTGTCCGGGAGCAGTGTCGAAATGAAAATGAATGGAATACAGTTAAACCAAAGAGGCGTTACAAAAGGCCACTTATAATAGGAAATAATCACGAAGATTCAAGAGTAAAAGGCGTTCCTAAACAAGTTTCTCTTCACGTGTATCGAGTGGACCCTAATACATCTACTGTGGATCTGACCAACATGCTGAATCCATATTTTCCAGAAGTTAAGTGCGAGAGTTTGAACTCGAGGAATCCAACCATGTACTCCTCTTTCAAAGTCAGTATTTATGACAACAATTTTAAGAGAGCCATGAATCCAGAGGTATGGCCGTATGGTGCTTGTATTCAACGTTTTTTAGAGATGGACAAGAAGAAAGAGAAAGCAGCAGTATGATATTTGATCCAAATATTTTAGTTCTTAATGTACAGTCTATTAATTCAGACAAACTCGACAAAATATCAATTGAGGTGAAAAATTTTAGGAATCTTTTTTTTCTATGTTTTACCGAAACTTGGGAGTCTAGTCAATCTATCTCATATTTGCATATAGATGGTTATTATTTGGCTAGTTCTTATTGTAGATCTGATTCGAGAGGGGGTGGGGTAGCCATATGGATAAAAATGGGCATTTCTGTTAAATCTATAGATTTAGCTGATTATTGCATTGAAAAACATTTCGAAGTTTGTGCTGTTCATTGCAAATTTGATGATGTTGTTATTATCGTGGTCAACTGTTATCGTTCACCCTCGGGTGATATTAACATATTTTTTAGTAAACTAACTGAAATCATGGAATACCTCATGAAATTTAGAACGAAACTGGTATTATGTGGAGATTTTAACATAGATTTATATTCATACTCGAAGCAATTTTTGCTTCTCAGTAGTCTGTTAGAAAGTTTCAATATGAATCCAATAGTTTTTTGGCCAACTCGTGTCACAGATACAACAATATCTACAATTGACCAAGTTTTTTTGAATTTTGATATTAATGAATATCCTATCGTATTAGATAATGAAATCTCAGATCACCGAAAAATTTTTGCAAACCTGAACTTAAATTTCTCTGACAATTCATGTGGATATGTACTAAAAAGAAATTTCAATCAGAATGCAATTACTGCATTTCAATATTCTCTAGAAAAAGAGAATTGGGAACAACTATACGCTCTAGAAAAAGTAGATGACGCATTCGATTATTTCAATGCAACTTTCTTGCATCATTTTGGAGTTCACTTTCCAGTCAAAAAGAAGTTCATTGATAAAAAAGTCAATAGGCATTGGATAACAGAAGAAGTGAAGCAGTCGAGCTCAGGTCTTAAGGAATTATTTGCATTAAAAAGAGAGAATATCCAATTCAAACCTATTTATGACGATGCTAAGAAAAAACACAACTTGTTAATTAAGAATTCGAAGAAGACATTTTATCAGAAAAGAATTATTGAATCAGATAATCCAACAAAATCTGCATGGAAAGTTATATCGGAATTAACTAATAATACAAAATCAAAAGAAAATATAAGAATAATATCAGATGAATCTGAATATGATGATCCTCAAATTATTGCTTCCTTATTCAATAGATTTTTTTTGAACACTCCTCTTGAAATAGCTGAAAAAATTCCTGATGTTGCCTTTGGAGCTCCTAAAAAATCTTTAAGTAACTCTTTCTTCTTATCTCCGTTTACTTCGGAAGAAATGTACTCCTTGATGTGCCAAAAATTAAAAAACAAAAAATCCTGTGGACCCGACGAAGTTCCTGCTTTTCTCTTAAAAGTTGTGTTACATCTCATAGTGCCACCCCTTTGTCACACTGACTACGTGATTGTTATGTATGCAGCATACCTGTAGTATTAGTATTTTTTTTATGACTATTCCTATACAAATGTAAATTTGTCAATGAGGAAAATAAATAATTTGAAATTTTGAAATACCCTTCAGAGGAGATAACTTTGTCTTACAATGTCAATAAGATGGCTATATACTGGTGTTTTCACCCCATATAAAAGATTGTCAGCAAATCAGACGACCGATCTGGCCTACTTGATCAAGAATTGAATGACGTAGACCGTAGTAATAACTCAAAAAATTCGCCAGGTATCGTCACTATCGCAGTTGAGATGACAGTCATGTGCACGTCCTGTGTTGCCAAGTAGCTATGTCGTTGCAAATTCTGGTCTATGCGCTGAAAAAATTACTTGATTGTTGATAATTTCATTTGAGCAATTTAATATTGTGATCTCAATTCAAAAGCTCGGTTCAGAAGTAGTATCCCAATTCAGCCGAATATTATTCACGTTAATGCGTGTGAGCGAATAGGAGTGAGAATTGCGATCAAATTTTATGGATATGTGAAGTGAGAAAATGCAATTTTTTCTGGTAAGTCAAATCATTATTATTTTTCATAATCTTTTGGTTTGAACATATATCACTGCATTTACAGAATATTCAGAACGCGTGCACACTCTCGAATGTTGTTGCCAGCAAACTTCTGTTGTTTTTTTTATGATCACTACGAAATTTTCAAATGGTTATTGATTATACTAGAACGTGAGATTATTCTTGGAGGTAGGTCATTGAAGATGAAGTTTGTTTTCATCAGCCTCAGAATAATCTCGCGTTCTGTTCTCTGTTCTAACCAAAAGTGATCTGTATTGGCAAAAACGTGTTCCATGGATCGAGTGATCTCGAAAATTTTTAGAAATTTCAACCACAAGCGCACCCTTGAGGCGTAATTTTGAACAACTACACCCTGTTTACAGGTTTGTCTGAAACAATATTGCAACACTGAAAGCACCAGTATATAGCCATCTTAATTGTCAAGTAGGAAATATCGACATTATATGGTAGATGGCGTCACATAATTGCTTCAAATACTGTCAAACGTATAGCTTATCCAATCCATCTTGGCACAAACTCAGATACTTTTACAGTTGCACTGGTAGTGTAGATCATGACCAAAGAAATAACACCTTCTAGGGATAAATTTCAAGACAGTGAACAGATATAATCAAAAATCAGAGGATATAAAACCTCAAGAATAAACTATTATAGCGTGTTCCCTATAATTATGAATGGTCAATTTGAAATGCCATTGTCATACTGGTGGACTCAAATCTATAGTTTAATGCCCTGATTTGAAAAACTGTCTCAAATAAACAAAATAAGGATGAACTTCAGGGGCAGGCCACTTAATCCTCAATTTTTTTTCTCCCGATATCAATGGTCATTGTGATTATAACAAAAGATAAGATCAGATGGCGTACAAAAGCAATTTTAATACTTTTCACAGACTTCGGCCTACTATAAATAATAATAATACTCACTATCACTTTCCTCTGTATGAACCTTATATAGAGTTCGGTCCTAAAATGCATCAGTGTTATCTCCCCAATGAGTATGTCCAAATCCTTAGGATCAATTTTATCCAGTTTGCCGAAACTAGAATTGGAGCTCATTCTAGACAGCTCATTGATAACTTGAATCTTTTTATTTATCTGCCTAGTTTTAGACCACTCTAACAGCACACGTTTCGTCTGAACCTCACACTCTTTCTGCAGAATTGATATAGCAGACAATAATCTGCCAGGACCATAATAAGTCTCAATCAGAGGTTGGTGGGTATCCAATACCCGTGCTAGCCCCTCAAAAAGTAAGGTTAGAGTATCGGCATATATAATGCTATGTCTTTTATCAGAAAGGGGAGTGCTCATGGCAGATTTCAAATTCTTCTCAGCTACAAGTGCCACTTTGGTTCTCAAATAAGTACAAAACTCTTTGATGCCTTCTTCGTGCATACCCAACAAAGGGAATATCTTGAAGAAGCGTTCGATAGAGACCAGATCTTCGTTATTGACTGCCTCATTGAATTTGTGCTCGACTATAGCTCGCAACTGACTAGCTGCATCTTGCAGTGTTCTCACAGACCTCAGCATGTTGCTAACATTATCCATATCATTGGCAGTTCTTTTCAGAAGGGACTGATCCATAGATAGGAATCGATGAACATGTGCAGCGCCCTTCTCATAGTCGGAGTCCAGAATAGCAGCTTGGACGCCTTGTGAACATATTTCCAAGTCTATCAGGTCACTGACTCTCAACTGGCATTCGTCTACACGACTCTAGAATCAAGAGAGATCATTCAGATATATTTTGGGAATTAAACTCAAATCAATTTACCCTGGCACTATCGAGGGATCTTATTTTACCACTGATTTCCTCAGAAGAGTCTGATATATCATTGACAGTGTTCACCAGGTCATGTGCCTCACGTTTGATGTGTTTCAGCGTAGGAATGATTTTCGATAGACCCTTTATTTTATCACCCAATACCGCTTTTTGGTTCAACATGTTATTTAGGTTCTGAATGAGGGTATCCTGTGAAAGTGAAAATTGTAAAATGTAGCACTGAATGATGATTAGCTCACCTCTTGTTTTTGAAGATCTGCAAGTTCCAACTGGATTTTTTTTTGCATTTCTGCATATTTAATACTGCTGGATTTCATAATTGTTAAATTAAAACTTCAATCAACTCAGAGCCTCAGAGCAGATTCATAATCTTTGCGAATACAAATTATACAAAACAAACCAACGACCAAAAACAAAAATTAAAAGTTGAGTCAAAAGTCAAAATTACCGCGTCTAACAGCTTACAGCGCTTAAAGCCGCTTCACAAAATTTGACATTTCACCATGGGAAAACTGTCAAAGTTTGTGCAGCAGCTTTAAGCGCTGTAAGCTGCTAGACGCAGCCAATGCCATATTTGCAGCTTCTTGTGAGTTTCCAGCCCAGAATGTTGAATTCCACCAATAGTGAAGCTAGAACTAAGAGCCCCCAAGCTTGAAACTCACAAAAATGTTAATGGAAGTTAAAATATAATTAAGAGCATTCATAATGCAGAACTCAAATAACCGAAAATTACATTTCCTAGTTGAAAAAATTCATTTCCATCTTTGGTGACCTGAATAAGTTTTATTAAATACATCAAAACAATTATTAAGTTTCAGAAGTGGCAGTCTTTAGCTAGTAGATGTGAATTTCCTTAATTTAAGTTATGCATTATCTACTAAATCTGCCTTAACAATCAATGGAATTTAAATGATGAGAAGTGGTGGACTAAGGTAAAACCACCAATAGCTGACACTGTTAAATTGTCTTACCAAAAGCTGACACCCTCCTGTAGAAATACAAATAATAAGTGTTCAGGAGAATGTTTGATATTTTTGAGACTTTGGCAACACTGGCCATCATTTTTTTTACTACTTGTGCTTGGCGGGATTTTTTTCAGTACGTCTAGCGCAATCGAAAGTGCAGTTGACCAAAAAGTGTGAAATATCTTTCGTATTTTTAGTCATTCTACCCACTATTGTTAAGGAGGTAAGTTCCGAAAAAATAATTGTCATTTCGTATTTTTCGATCCTACCAATTGAATGATTCATGCATGCATTGAAACAATTGTTAAAGTATCATTTTATGAGGATTCTGTTGAAAAAATATCTGCCAGAAAAAGGTTAGCGTGGGTGCCATCTATTGGTCCGAATAATTTCACAATGGCCATTGCCTGACATCGGATGTCATGCTTTGGGCTCACTTTTTCCTAGTGAATCGCCTGTTCATAGGGATACATTGAATGCAATTTCAAAACCATACCTAAAGGTAGCAGTTTTGGAGTTATCTGACAACTGTAACCAATAGGTGACACCCATGCCAGCTATTGGTGAAAATGGTGTCAGGCATTGGGTTTTATGAAAAAACTTAAATTTCTAGATGCCGAAACAAAAGAAAATTCTCAAATATTCTCAAGAAGATTTATTAAGTGCCATAAATGAAGTGAAGGGAGGCATGTCTGTTAAAGCTACAGCAAAAAAATTTGGGATTCCAAGAGTTACCTTAACATACAAAATTAAAGGTAAACTTCCGGTGGGGAAACGAATGGGGCCCAAAGGAATCTTCAGTATTGAACAAGAAAATGTTCTGGTCGATTGGATTTTTGCCATGGCAAAAGCGGGATTTCCGGTCACAAAAAATGTTTTAATGGCAAGTGTTGGTAAACTATCGAGTGAACTCGGAATTCTCAATCCACCTGGTGATAAATGGTATAAACTTTTTAGAGCGAGACATCCCAGAATCAGTGATAGGATTTACCAAAACCTCTCACGGTCGAGGGCTAATGTTACTGAGGATAATTTGAAAAAATGGTTCAAAGAAGTAGAGAGCTATTTGGCTGAAAACAATCTTCTTGAAGTCTTGAATGATCCATCGAGAGTATTTAATGCAGATGAAACTGCTTTCTACCTGAATCCGAAAGGTAGTAAAGTATTGGCAGAAAAGGGAACTAAATCTGTTTATTTGGCAGGAGCCAATGATGAAAAGGAAAATATAACGACTCTCTTAACAGCCAATGCTGCTGGTCAGTTAGCTCCAACAATGGTTGTTTTCAGATATCAGAGAATTCCCCTTTATATTGCCGAGGCTGTTCCTTCAAATTGGGCAATTGGAAAATCGGAGAACGGATGGATGACACAGGAACTTTTTTATGAGTATATCGCTAATTTTTTCATTCCATGGATGAAAAAAGAAAAAATTACTACTCCGGTAATATTTTTCCTTGACGGACATTCATCTCATATATCAATGCACTTATCCAAATTGTGTGTGGAGAATGAAATAGTTCTTATTGCCCTATATCCGAATGCCACACACCTTCTGCAGCCATTGGATGTAGCGGTCTTCCACAGTCTCAAAACAGAATGGAGAAAACAGATATCGCAATGGAGAATAGAAAACACTGGAAAAGAGTTGAAAAAGAAAGACTTCGCTCCGTTATTAGATATTATTTTGAAAAAAATGCAGCCATCCATTTTCTTGAATGGTTTCAAAAAATGTGGTTTATCACCATGGAACCCTGAAGCTATATCTTTGGTAGGGACAGAGCCCGCAAAAAAACAAGGTGATGAAGATTTTAATAAAACGATGGAATTTATAAACTACCTGGAAGGAGAGATTGGTCAAGAAAAGTTAGACACATTTTTGAACTCGAATGGAAATGAGATTCAAGATTTATCTATAGAAGATTTATCTCTGTATAAAATCTGGAAACGAAATAAGAACGTATTGGAAGACACGAGGGTAAGTTTTTCTGTTCGAAATTTCCGTGGGAATTTTTGCTTCATTAAAATTTTTTTCAGGCTTCATCAAAAATTCCACACAAAACAAAAGAAGGAACTCACCCACGGAAAGAAACGGTTACGAGAAAAGAAGAAGAAATAAGAACAGAAGGTCATCAAGAAATTGAGCTGAATGAGGAAGCCGAACAGAGTGAAGAGGCACAGTGCTTAAGAGCACATTCAGAAGAGGTAGAGTCAAGCCAATGTTCACAATCAGTTACTTCTCGAATGAAATATAGTAATGTCAATACTGATGGGTCGGAGGAAGGAGTTTTTCAAGAGACAAATCAGGAAATGGAAGTTAACATTGGAGCAGGACAGGATAATGGGTTACAGGCCAGTGAAGTACATACACCAGAGGTATGTCGATCTTCAGGATCAATAACTCCTAAAAAAAAAGCAGATGATAAGAGAATAGAAACCCGAAAAGAATGGCTTTTTCAAGAATGGGGGGGAATGGGAAATACTGAAGAAGAAGAAGAAAGACATGCCAGTGAAGCACGTACAGAAGAGGTGGTATGTCAATCTTCAATATCAGTTCATTCCCAGAAGGAAGATGGATCAGAGGAGGAACCGAATGTTCCATCACCTTTCAAGCGAGCATTATTTTGGCCAGGAACAAAAATCAATAATAAAAAAGGTAAAAGAATGAGAAGAGAAAAATTGCCCGCGGTCATGAGTTCTCCTGACGCTATTGAGTATTATAGGAAAAAAGAAGAAGACAAGGAGAACAAAGAAAAGGAAAAGAAGCAAAAGGCAGAAATACGGGCCAGAAAGCAAAAAGAAAAAGAAGAGAAAAAGGCTGTAACAATCCGAAGGCAGAAAGCACTCAAAGACACGAAAAGTAATGAAAATAAAAAAAGAAAATTAGAAGAGAACGATTCCACTTCAACATCGGCTTCAGTATCATTTGATGACGATAGTGATGTATCAGATGAGTTTCCTGAAATTGATGATGTGTCACCATATGAAGAAGTCGATGGTGCAGCTTTGGTAGAAGGCGACTTCATACTCTGTGAATTCCAGGGAGGAAAACGGAATCAAACCAAATTTGTCTATCTCTGTGTAATACAGGAAAAAAGGCAAGACATAGAAGTGATGGGTTTGAAGTCGATTGATCATTCCAAAAAAGAATATGTTTTGAAAGAAAATGACATTTCAACAATAACGGAGGATCAAGTGATAGGGCGACTTCCTCAGCCCCAAATTATTTGCAGGGGTGAAAGGATTAGTTACTTATTCAAGACTGCTTTGCCAGTGAAAGAAATATGAATTGAATTATTTTAACATAGAAATAAATATTTTCAGACCACTTGTTTTCCTTTTCAATGTAGTGTCATCTATTGGTGTTAGAGGGGGTCATCCATTGGGCAATCATGTTTCCAGGGTGTCACCTATAGGGCCTAATACCAAATTTTTTTATGGACATAATTTTCGGAGAACCGATTCAAAAACGGCAATTTCCATGTCAATTCGTTTGGGAAAAGTTCCAAATGTTATATGATGAATTTGTATTGAATATGTAACGTTCACGATCACGAATAATGACATACTGGCACATTTTTCAGCTAACTTGTGTCACCTATAGGGACGTTTACCTTAGCTCACATCTATATTTTTTTCAGGGTGGTATGTAGGATGAGGTCTCGACTAGAAATTCACATTTTCAAGTTCTCATAAAACAAATGGAAAGAAGCGGAATAATATATAACCATTCACAAAAATTCAAATGTAAAAAATTTGTTCTATAAACACACTTAATTACTACCGTGATATTTTAATTACATTCCACTCTTTACATTGTGAACATATCCATAACCACAACAAAAACTAATTGACTGCTTACAGTAATTTTCAACTTTTCATCATTATAATAAAAACAAATTGATGACAACTAACACAGCTTTTCTCATCACAATTGCACAACTGCTCCATTTTCATAATTTTTTGAGCTTTTTAATCACCAATCTGAACAGGTGCAGTGTCATAGGAGAGTTTCCCAAACTTCGATCTATGTACTCATCCAGTTCACTCCCCATGCCATGTGAAAAATTATAAATAAAAGTACCATTGTAACACTTTGATATGGATGCATTAGCGAACGGTGAATTGAGCAACTGATTGAGACAATTAACATGTAGAAATACACTCTGGAATTGCGACATCATGTGCACCAATTTCCTGTCAAACGAAGAGAAATTGTTCATTTGAAAATAGGTTATTGCTTTACTCATGGTAAGTAGGGAATCCTTGAAGTTGATATTGGATAAGGTATATCTGATAGTAAGTGGTGGGTCGACCATAGGCACAGGTTCTATGCAAGATAATTTGTCAGAATACTCTTTTTGAAATGATTTCAGAGATCGGTAGAAACCAATCTTCTGATCCACAACACTCAGCAAAATCTTACAATATACCAGCGAATACACTAGTTTCCACGATATCACTGATTTATTGATCATGTACTTGAGAGTGAGCACAAACAGATGCCACGATTCTGGAAAATGATGAATGCAACTTTCAATAAATGTTTCTTCAACATCCAAAATACTCAAAATCAGTTTTTTTGTGCTGTCTGCTGACATTGTTTGAATATCCTCAAAGGTTGGTAATTGCAGCTCGTAATCTGGCAACTTCTGTAAACCCACTTTATTACCAATTCTCACTAAGCAAACCAAATTATCTGATGATCCTCTCAAGATTCTGTGGACTGCCGACATAATGTTGATACAAGGAGTGTGACAATGTTCCAATGTACATAACTCAATCTGAGGCTTGAAATTGAAGTACATGTTTTGTGTGAGAATTTCCATAAATCGGCTCGAATACAGGCACTTTCGAAAGTTTTCAATAAAAGGATAAGGAAAATTATGTGTCACTTCTTCGAAGGTGTTATAACTATTGCAGTCAGCGGTTCTGGTGACTTCATCCCCACCTTTCAAATACATCAGATATTTACTCTCTCGTAATACATAGCCACTAGTAGCATTTTCTAGGTTTGCAGCCACCAATGTTCTTACTGAAGGATCGTAAGAGTTCAGAAGTTTTTTCATGGCACTTTCTTCTGTTTCTCCACTCAACCAAGATATAAGTGTCTAGACGTTGGTCGGGATCCAAATGCAACTTCAGTTGTTCCAAACTCACACCACCAAAAAAATCATTACCTATCACTGCAGCTAATAATGGAAGTGTGTCTTTCCTCAGTCCAGTGAGTTTAAGAAATTTCTCAGCTTTATATATCTCACACTTGATGTACTTATAACATGACCTAACATGAGTATTTGGGTGAGTCCTAATGTTACAACTCACTTTCAGTTGTGCACTATCAAGGGGTATATATGGAACATCAAATATGAAAAAATCAGAGTCTTGGCTTAATACCGGGCAGTTGAGTGTTTTTGCTATGCAGGCAGTTTCTCTATCACCTTCGAAATCACATCGTACTACCTTTATGTTGAGCTTTCTTAGAACGTCTTCGAAAGTTTCTCTAAGCATCAATGGCTGGAAGTTACTTGTTTCATGTGAATTTGGGGTGATTTCTTGAGCACTCTTCAAGTTACGTCTGAAGCGTTTTTCAATAGTTTCCATTTTTCGACTTTCATAACCTCCATCAAGAATCACATATGGAGTTATCTTGCATTCAAAAAGGGAATTGAAAAACTTGATGATTGTGTTTGCGAATTTATCGTAATCACCTCCGAAACATCCATTTTTCATGGGGGTGCAATTAAAGTATAGTGTGCACAGTACAGCGTCTCCGTCCATAACTAAATCCGTATCGTACAGTTCATAAGATTCCATGCAGTATCTTGAATTTTCATTCACGTAAGTTGTTAGATATCTGATACCCATATTTGCGTTAGAAACTACTTCATAAAAAACACTGGTAACATAATCGACTACTTCTAGAGGGCCACTATTCAGATTTTCAAGTTTGGTATGGGAACCCCCTAAATAAACGAATCACAAAACATTGTGTATTGTTGCCGTTGCCACAGAATACTGCGGATATTTTTTTTGACACTGAAGAGTGAAGCGATGCAATTCTTGACAGAACTCGTGCATTTTATAAAAGACAGAAATGAAATGATCTAGCACTATTCAAAAAATATATGTATTGGTAGTAAACAAATTGACGTTTTATAAATAATAAAGCAGATGGAGAGGTGTTCTGAGGCCAGATTCTATTTCACGAACTCGATTGTCGAGTAGCTCAGACTGTGAGTGTACAAGGCCCTGTACTGAAATATATGCATATTCTAAACAATTCGATAATCGAATTCGTGAAATAGAATCTGGCCTCTGATTATTAGGTCCAGTTGTATGTTGTATAGGTTCAGTTCTAATAGAACGCGAGATTAATCTGACGTTTGATGAAAACAAACATGACCTGCCTCAATGCTTACTTCGGTTTGAGGTTATGATTTGTGTGATTTACTCAATTTATTGATTGTTTTTCAGAATTTTCATGTTAAAGATAGATTTTACAAGTTCCAGCATAAGTAACAATGGTTGTAGGGTGCCTAGTAAAAGGATACATAAACAATAACATGAAATCATGGAATAGAAGTTTCTTTAGGCAAGTGTTTTCAAATTCTTTAGGGTGAGTCTTTCAATGCAATACATTCTCATTTTATAGTGTTACTTTGGCTCTTCGTGAAGGATATATGAACTGTATCTTGAATGAAGAAACTTGTTGGTACAAAGCTCTACATCAGGATTTGACAAAGAAGAAATCGAAATATAGAAGAATGTGTTCTGATCACTTTCATTCTGGTGAGTTTCATGCATTAATATAATGCGTGTTTAATGATTCATTTATATAAATCAATCTGAATTGATATTAGGCCTAATTACATATGGCATTTAGCAGTTGTGCGGGTCACAATACTGATAACTGACATTTTGTGTTGTCCACCGATTCAACTGTTTTACACCAATGAATTATTTGATTTCAGGATGGCTCCCCAATGATTCAAAATCCACTTCGAAAATTGAATTTGAATAGCAAGAAATGAGCTTGAAACAAAATGCTGACTAGCAAAATGAAATTCACTTTTTATCATATTTTTTTGGGGTGATTTCTAATCCCTGGTTTATTGCAGTTTTCCACACTTCATAAATCATATATCATTATGCCAGTATGCACGATGAATTTATTTCATATGTGGTATGGATCGTTGGCGATTTATTTCACCCTTGTCACATTCATGATGTATTAGTATTTGCTATAGTTAGTATTATGAGATCTTATTAGGTAGTGAAGCATGCTTTTTCCTTGAATTGATAATACTACTTTATCTGTTTTATAAGATCCACAAACATTTCAAAGATTGTATTGACATTGTATAATAAATATATTATTATATATATTATCTACTTCTTGTTTTGCTATCCAATAATATATAAGTTGTCTTCAAATATTTTATGGAAAACTTCACTGCAGTTATAACAACAAATTGAATAATATTCATGATATGTCATTAATATGAAATCAAATGAGTAAGCGTAATAATTAAATGAGTTCATGTGAAGAGATTAGTTTATTGATTTATAAAAATTTTATACGTACATTCTGAAAACTATCCTGAAAATCACTCATGATCATCATCCTGATTATCATCACATTCTTGACAGAATATTTGCTTGTGCTTTCTTATGAGTTTTGAGGATTCTGAAAAAAAGTTTTCCATTAGATGAAGAATTGAACCCCCAGTCAGCAATAAATTATTCGACAAAATTTTTACTTCCAATTGGTTTGTTTTGACTGATGGATTCTAATGGTTCTCTCTGAAATAGCGGTTTGTCTCCTTTAACTTCTTTGGATTGAAAAAGTCAAGATCTTTCACAAGTCCTGGTTCCCAGGAATATTTTTAGGTGGAATCCAATAAGCTTTCACCTCTATTCTAGTAACATCTTGCTTTCGCTGCAACATGAGTACATGCTTCACCAAGGCCTGGAATGGAGTTACAATGAGAACCTTGGACTGTGCCATACTTATCAGTTTTATGACCCTTGGAGCAGGTGATATTTATTTCAAAAATTGTTGATGGTGACATATCAACTAGAATTCATGTATAACTTGTTGATAATTCATCTAGTGAATTTTAAAATGATTTAATTTTCTTACGAAGAAAATTATTTTACATTTCGAAAGTTCTTGAATGTGAATGTAGGGAGGGCATTTTCAAGTTATTATTGCTTTCCTTATATTTATTCATGTAAATATAGATAAAACTGAGTTACTGACTAACTTGTGAAACCAAGATGTGTTTTTGAAAATGACAAATATTTTCTAAATCTATCCATCAGCTGCCTGATTGTAAGCCTCGAAACCTTTGTAAGCTTTCATTTTGCTGAGTATATATGCACTTTTAGCATGAAACACTTCCCGAAATAAACTTGATGAAGATCAATACCCAAAACTGATATTTTCCATGGATATCTTCTATGATGAGCTTCGTCGAGAGTAGAATGGTATTCATACAGAACACTCATCTGTAAGATCTGAATATAGGAAGCACGAAAAGTAATGAGCTTTAAAGTGCTTGTGGTCTTCTCATTTAATAACAGATTCCATTAACACTAGAAGAATGAATCAATTGAAAAATCCATTATTTCCAAGTTGAGATCAAGATCACATTATGTATCATTCAAATTAGTTAATAAGACAATGATAATATGGTCTTCAATTCAAATCTACTTCACCTTCTTGGGTAAAATGCAGATTATATTCCATGATTTTATAATATTATCTTTGCATCCTATTACTAAGTACGTAACAATCATTTTCACTTAGGCTGGAACTTGTAAAAACTACTTTCAAAAAGAAAATTCTAAAAATCACACGAATTATAACCTCAAACCCAAATAAACATTGAGGCAGGTCATGTTTGTTTTCATCAAACGTCAGAATGATCTCGCGTTCTATATATGATGTGGACTTTAAACTATGGATGGCAGAAAATGCATGCGAGTTATGCCAAATTCTTCTTAATCGCCACCACCTTAAACCGAGCCTATACCACAGATACAATTGGCCCTTATACGATTAAATGAACTTACCTGTGAAGTTCATTCGTAATTATATAAAGTGGCTCGTCTGATATTGTATCACAACCCTCCCAGGGTCGCGCCCTATATGCAAGTTCCAATTTTGAACTGGAGTATTGCATTAGAACAGCTCAAGAGCACGATGAATATAGCTCCGAAATAATGAGAAACATGTATTAGAGTTCAAGGGTGTAACCACAGATTGCATTGAAATCTGTGGCATAACTTCCTAGGTTCAGGATGCTTCAAACAAATGACAGATGTACGACGCACATATATGGTTGCCGTTCCTCCGTATGCATGTGTTTATATGGGGCTGTTGTTGATCGACTCCTTAGTCATTTTGGATTTTTTTGGTTTTCGTGTGTGTTTGAACTTTAACACCGATTGTGGAGATTTTCAAAGAGTTTGAAAATATTTCAGTTAAATAATTGGAAGGTTTGCTGCTAGTCCAGTTATTCTTTGATACAATCTCTACCTTATAGGTGATAATGTATAATTTAGTGTTAATGCATACTTCTAATCAGGGAGAATCACATTAATCAGCTGAAAACTGCCACTTCTGATACTTTATTATTGCTTAAATACATATTGAATAAATTTTATATTTAAGTGATCGAAGTGCTAAGAGATATATAATTTTCAATTATTTCATGTACGCATTTTTCATTAAATTCATTCAGTAACCCCGCTTGATAGCAGAGACTCATAAATCCAAGACTCATCTGGAAACAATCTCGAGTCTTTCAAATTTCAAAAAAGATTTTGAAACTAAAAAACTTCAAATTTGTTCAATGAAATGTTCTTTCAGTATTCAACTGTCGATTGAGTCACTTCTCACACAAAAATTAATGAGAAATTGAGAATCCCACGAACAAAAGGAACACGAGAACATGGAAGCTCCATATATACACATGCAAATGTAAACATGACAATCTAACCTCTAACCACAGTAAACTACTAAAAGTACTTTAGCAGTTTACTGTGATCTAACCATGGACAGTTCCGCATTTCTCCGAGCTAGCGCTGCGATCTTATTTTCGATCGTGAATTAATTGTCAACTATATTTTTAATATATCACAATTTGCTAAAACTTCGAAGGGATCGCCATCTATATATTTTTTTTTTGAACTAACCGGACGGTGAACAACAAATATTATTTCTATGGAGTCTTATGAGTGTTGGATTTAAAATTATTTTTTTGGAAATATTTATAACTTAATACAGTACAGAAGTGCGAATATTGAAATGATTATGAAGTGTTGTTATGGTTTACAATTTAGAATGTAGCGAATTCATTGAAGTATTCCTACAAAATCGAGGAAAATGTGCTCGGTGTCAGTGCTCATTATATAATACTAGTACTATTTCACTACATAAATTCCCCATTAACGACAAAAAGCTTTGTCCCAGGAAAAAAATATATTGAAAATTAGTAAACCAATAACTAAAAATATGTTTGTAAGTAGCCTCCACTTTCTAGAGCGTCTGAAAATAAAGTTTAGTGGACGTTTCAGTTCCCACTTTGAAGCCATTTTCAAGACTATAATATAATATTTAATAATATATAGTTTAAGGCAAAGTATGATTACATTTATGTAAATAAATCATAGCCCCTAGTCTGTTTTATAACCTTTCACACTATCCCCCAATTAGTTAGTAGCATAACTGCCAATTGTATCTCCTTGGTTAGACATATTTTTTTAAAAGCATGATTCATTCATGATTGGTAAGATTGGAAGCTTTTCGTGTGAGATCAGTTACTCTAACACTTGATGTTATTAATTTTCTTCTGGAAATGATAATTAACCTTGTCAAAGAATAGTCGAGTGATATCAGTTCAGCGTTAGGGTTGTTGATCTCCACGTTAGAAGTGGAGTACCCAACCTATTTCTTCAGCTTTTTCTTTTGAAGAAACCTTATGTTCTGTAAGTTTTCTTTAAAATACTCAGTACTGAATCTTACAATGTTAAAGTACAAAAAAAGGTTTTGTAGCAAAACAAAAATCAGGTTTTTCTCATGATTAATTGAATAGTAAAAATAAAACATTTTGTTGAAACACTATTCGGTGACATGTTTTATTAAATTTGATATATTGATCCTTTATTTATCGCAAAAATTTCTTGATAATCAACTTTTACTTCTATATATTTAGGAAATGACATTACCTACTCAATAACAAAATAATATAAGGGTTGCAATATGTTTGCAGAGCCCAGATAAACCCGCTTTGCAGAAACATTGGCATTTCCATTCCTCATCAGCCAGCAATATATTGATTTCATGTGGATGTTCTACTAAAGCTTATGTTCGCAAACATAAGCTCCTTATTTTTATGGTTACTTTCTTCCACTCCCTATGCAATGACATGCCCTGCTTTGAACACAGCTTCACCTTCTTTCAACGGTCTAGTTCTGCTTTCCACGTAATCCGGAATATTACGTAGCTCCAATTCTATAGGTCATTTTGATCTGGATTGTAGGTTGGTGAAGTAGTTCAAATTATAACACTCACGAGTAAAATAAGGCTGTAATACTAGCCAAACATGTAACTACCTCAGCACACAAAGTAACTGAAGACGTTTAAACAGTAATTTTTACTCAACAAGGCCTCAAGAATGCAAAACATGAACTAATAGTACCATTACTTCTAATGGCCAAAATTTGTTGTTCACCGTAAAGTGAAGCCATCTTGGATTTAGCAGCGCCATCTATCGGTTGACGATTTTCGCCTATAGAGTTGACGATGAATAAGTTAGTACAGGAAATAAAATCTAAGGCATTAAAATAATAATATGGAACAAAACACCGACAAAAAATTTAACTTCTCTTTTCGTGTAATTTTGTATGAATTTTCAAGAACATGTTCGATTCGATCTACGACATTTGTAAACAAATGAAAAAAAAAGACATGACTTGGAAACGAAATCACTAGTGCCATCTATCCGTCCATTTAAATAATATATTAATATCGGTACTTTGTCGTCATCTACGACACTATTGTGTGTGTGATTCCTTTGCACTATTGTCGAAAAAAATGTTGAATCATTCTTGACCAACTCACACACATTTCAGTTTTTTTTAATGAAATTCCATTTTCAACTTGGGACAGCGAATTATGTCACTGCAAAATTAAAAAATATCTCTATCGAGAGTGTTATAGATGGCGCGTCATACTACCGCCATATTCAATTTTAGGAAAATGGCTCCTATGCCGCCATTTTGGATAGAAATGGCCGTTTGTTATATAGTAAGAAAATCTAGAAAATGCATATTGAATCAAGTGCCCTAGAGAGATAGATAGATAGATCTTTATTTAACCACATTATGCTTTTAACATTTGTAGCAGGTCACAGAAACATCAGTTTGCACAAGAAATAACTGCCTTATTTCTCTAAAACATTGGCAAACTCTCAAGTATTTTTACATGAACGATTTGAGGAGTGTAGAAGTATACAATGTAGCAAAATAACTGTGTGAAGTAAACAATATAAGTCAAAAACAATAGAACATATAAAGACTAACATTAGAACAAATAAACAATAAAACACAAACAATGTGATGATTCGCACAGAAACCATTAAAATTTTAAATTCCATTCATAGAGGCTGGGGTGAGTGTTCGCTCCAGAGTGTGTTATTTTTTAAAATTCAGAAGAATGTGGTAGATTCTGATTGCAATGAAAAATGGAAATGTATTTTGTCATTAGGTATAAAAACATTATTTATTGATCAACTAAAAATACATTCTGCACAGATTTTTGTTTTGGTAAACGCTATAAATAACATGAGATAAAATCTTATCCTAATTATCGATATATAACTCTATTCAGTCCATTTGAGAAGGAATATAACATAAAATTCACAGATATTTTTTCTGTAAAAATCTTTCAATAAGGAAGATAACATAAAATTTGCAGATATTTTTTCTGTATAACTCTCTCAATAAGGAAAATAACATAAAATTCACAGATACTTTTTCAGGGAAAAACTCTCAATAAAAAAGATAACATATAAAATTTACAGATACTTTTTCTGGAAAAATCTCTCAATAAGGAAGATAACATAAAATTCACATATATTTTGTTCTGGAATACACTCTCAATAAGGAAGATAAAATGAAATTCACATATTTTTTCTGGGAAAGTCCTAATAAGAAAGATAACATAAAATTAACAGATATTTTTTCTGGAAAACACCTGATCAGGAAGATAAAATAAGAACTAATACTATTTATCGGATATCCATGTAACTTAAATCAGTTCTTTTGAAAAGCAGTATGTCATTATTGTTTCTCAATTTTATTAAGTTCCGTGACTAATGACTGCAAAGTAGTAATTATAGTTGGCGAGTTTGGTAGCAATGACATTTCAATGAAATCATCTATATTAGTTTGTTCTTCTAAAATCTTAGAAAAGTTATAAATGAAAGTACCATTGAAACAATCAGATATCAATAAGTCTGTGAATGGCATATTCAATAAATCATTCAAAAGTTTTATGTGATATAGACAACTTTGGAATTGGGACATTTTATGTACCAATTTTTTGTCAAACAAGTCAGAATTGACTCTCATATCTTCTCTCATCTTGAAATATGCCATGAAATTATCCATTTCATGTAAAATTTTACTTGCTTTGGGATCCCCCATACTTCTTCGCCCCTGTGTCGTATTATTGAATGTTTTCTCACAGCAACGGATAAGACGACCGTTCTCTTTGTCCACCTGTTCTAAAATGGTCTTGCAAAGTATCAGCGAATAACACAAAGGCCAGGTAAGTGATGATCTCCTTTGCATATACAAGAGAACAATCATAAACACCTGCCATGACTCTGGAAATACTCGGAAACTGTCCTTGCTCAGAAAGTCCAGCCCTAATATCCTCAGAACAACCAATTTCCTATCTTCAACATCCATTGCCTGAATTTCCAGAAAAGTTGGAACTTGTACCCTGCAAAGGGGTAATTTTTTTGTGGTCATGCGATCTCCTACACGTACAACACACTCTAATTCTGCTTGTGAATTCGTAAGGATTCTTTGAATGGCACTCAAAATATCTTCGCTCAAAGTATGAGAGTGTGGCAAGTCCATTTTGTCTAGCAGTGGTTTGAAATTTCGATACCAGTTATGAACTAAAATATCCATCAAATAGGCTGTATAACGACATTCTCTAAAGTTTTGGAGAAAGACCTCAGAAATTCCTTCAACCAATCTATTGTTTTCCATTTCTACTTTATTTTCAGGCAGCTCAAAGTTCTCTAATAGTCCTAATTTGACAATATATCTGCTCTGGAAACATTTGTAACTTTTTGTAGCTTGCTTCAGTTTTGATTTCAATAAATCTCTTTCTGCACCTTTGGTGAGGTTCAAGATATCTTCCTCAGCAGTTTCGACATTTCTACTTCTCAGCCACGAGGCTATATTGCCAATACGTCTCTGGAAATTGGACCTTTCAGGCCATAAATAGAACTTTGGGTAGTCTTTAGTATCAATGAAGTTATTTCCAAGCATTGCAGCTAAAAGGGGCAGTTTGTCAGGAGTCAACCCCAACTTCTCGAGAAACCAATCAACTTTGAAAATTTGACAGGGAATGTACTTAAAGCCTGTCCCTATTTCTCTGATGACGCGTAGATATGGTTTCCTGAAAGACTCGCACATATTTTGAAAGGGTATGTAGGAGATCTCGGAGCACATAAAAAAATCCGAATCATAACTGAGAATAGGACAGTTCAGTGTTTTCGAGATGCTTAACGTGGCAGTGATACTCTCAAAATCACATCTCACAGTTTTTATGTTTCGCTTCAGAACAATGCTCTCAAATACATCACCTATGCAAAGTGGAAGGAACACTGTAAAATCGCTTTCATCTGTGGTGCTATCGATAGATATCATTGATTG
Organism: Zygogramma bicolorata; assembly: GCA_032362365.1. Lineage (NCBI taxonomy): Eukaryota > Metazoa > Arthropoda > Insecta > Coleoptera > Chrysomelidae > Zygogramma > Zygogramma bicolorata. The sequence continues at coordinate 93,809 of JAVJAQ010000768.1, forward strand.
GAACCTGCTTGATATCTTCTTCATCTTACTCATGATTCTTCGATGTTCGATTCCTCCTTGAAACACCACATAAGGAACAACCTTGCAGCTGTCCAACACCTCAAAAAACTCATCTATATAATCAGCAAATTTGTCATAGTCGCCTCCGAAGCAACTATTTCTTTCAGTTGAATATATTTGGTACAACTGACGGTAAATAGTATTGCCGTCTATTACTAGGTTGGTGTCATGGAGTTTGTATTTTTCTAATAAAGCATTTTGTGAAATGAATTTCGTTAAACCTCGTATGCCCATTTCTGGAATAAGCAATGAATCAAAATGAGTTTATTAAATCAAAGCATTCCTTACTTTCATAAACTTTGTTGGGACTTCTTCAAACTTAGAAAAAACCATTGATCACTATGATCACGTGGGTGCTATCCTCAAAACTACTACGGTACTACGTAAAAAGCGTCAACCTAATTTGGAGATGATTCGTGTTGAGATGGGGTTCCCGCGCTTCCCGTTTAATGTTGCCAACACCAATAAATTGAAAAGGCTCTAGGAATATTTTTCAAAGTTGCCAACCTATAGGTTTTTGCTAGTCAGGTAAAAAACATTCCGGAGATCAAGGCCCTTAGAAAAGACGAAAATCGAATTTGAACTCCAAGTGGCGAACAAAAAAAAATCTGAATTTGCATTCATATTATGTAAGGTTCTATTTATAAATCAGTTTAGTGATCTTATATGAGACATGCTAGACGCAAATGTATGTGCTAACTTGAAATCTAAAATTTAATGATCAAACGAGCTTACGAAGTTCGATCGTAATTATGTGAGGGGTTTCGTCCAAATAGATTACTATAATTTATTTACTAGGTAAATAATGCTCTTTATGTCTACCAAGTAGATAAATTATAGTAATCTAGAAGGACGAAACACCTCTTATAATCATCTATCACTATATTCACGAAAAAATGCAATTTAATTTATAAAAATATTCGCTGACGGGATCCTAGCATTCATATGAATCTCGGATGTTTGCTCCAAAATTTTGAAATTTGTCAAAATAACAATGAGTATCAGATATTAGACAATTGTGAAATTTTTCGGGTGCAATGGTTTTGACATTCCCCTTTGACCACTTCTGTGGTTATTCTCAATAACGATAACGATAACAACTGGTTCATTTAAAAGAGTTTTTGTAACGTATAAAATAACGGCAAAGCTTGTTAAGGAAACTTTATGTTGTGACAGTTTTAGTTTTAGGTTAGCAAGTGGTTATCACGGAGCTTTGTGGTGGTTATTTTGTTGATATTCCTTTCATTTTAATATGGATGAAATCATTGAAATTATCATAAGAAGGGGGCAGCCAAATATACAATTATTGAGGAATATAATTTTGAGAGACGTTGGTAATCATGCATTTCATGAACCAAAATTATAGTTCTATGTTAACGATAACTACAAAATTCGTTATTCCTATCCGCCGTTAAATAACGTCGACCATTATCGTTATTTGGTTTGCCTCCCCTCTTTTCCCTTACTGCGCAGTCGCACAAATAACGATAACGACAAATCGTTATTTTATGTGGCATAAAAACTCCCTAATATCATTGTTGATTAACATTTTTTTTTGTTATGATACTCAATATATTTTCGATGGACTGAATTGTTGAAAAAATTTTACTATTGAATTTTTTAGAGTTTTATTCAGAATCACTAATGTTCCATCGAAGAACGTCTACTTTGATACAAAATCTTGTTTCTTTAATTTATAGGATTGAATAAGTCTCTGAATTATAATACGAAGTAAATGGATTCAGACGCAGATATTATTTTGAAGTAATGAATTTATTATTCTGATCAGTTTTCCTGAAACGATATCAGAAGTGCTACGAATTTGATTGAAATGGCTACAATTTTCAATTGGTAAACAAAATATCAAATATAAAATCTGTCGATGTCAGATTCAAATCTGTCAATGGCATATTGACAAACCAAAATCTGTCACTGACAGATTTGAATCTGTCAATGGTATATTGACAGATTGCAATCTGCCATTGACAGATTTTAATCTATCAATACTGGATTAAAATCTGTCAATGACAGATTATGATAATCTTTCAATGACAGATCAAAATATGTCAATGAAGATATTTTTACAGTGACCCTAATACGCTGTCGTACATTAGTTATGATTAATAAAGACGCGTATTATTTATAAGGTGATTGTCGACCAACACAAAGAATGAAAGTTAGATTGCATTAAAGGTAGGCCGGTGGTCTAACGGTCTACGGCGTTATCGTAAATCCGATGAGGCTATTTCTTTACTGGTTCGAACCGCGGTCAGGGCAAATTTTTTATGGCTGGCTCATTGCGATAGGCAATTTTTGTTTCCCTAGATACCAATTCAAGTAGGTGGAATATTTTGATTTAATACACCGACCGATCTGGAAGTATTGTGGGTTTTTCTGAGTTTACAGTTGAAATAGCAAATAATGCTCTACCGTAAAAAACAGGTTATTTTGGTATGTAACTATTACAAATTTGACATTTCACCATGGAAAACTGTCAAATTATGTGTAGCGGTTTTAAGCGCTGTAAGCTGTTAGACGCTGCAATTTTTTATTACAAGAATTTTGGCTCAGATAACTCCTGGTAGTATAATCAATTTACGGTAAATGCCAGGAATCAATCAAGAATCGGAAACTCTGCAATACATTCTTGAGACAGGAATTATACAGATTGACATTAACAGAAATACTACTTGTTTTGCGCATGCGTACTGAAAATTTATATCTCAAAAAATTCTCTTTTTCGTCTCTTGTTAGTTGGGGTACTCTTTGGTCATATCAAATTGAAAATGACTGCTCAACATGAAGTCCACAACTTTATCTTTACAGGGTGGGCCAACAATTCCAGATCGGTGGATAGCTCCTGAAAAATAAAAATTTATATATATATAGATATATATATATATATTTGCGAAATTGGTATTCTGGGAGTTTATCCGTTGATTTGCCAGTATTGACTTTCGACGTTTCGCCAACATCTCAGTTGGCATTTTCAAGAATGTTACTGCTCCTACTTGGTGCTAGCAACTGTTGTTTGAAAAACTTCTGCCAGTTTTTGAATGATTTCTCGGTCGTAAATTGTAGCCGATATGATCTGCTCCCTCAGCCGTCGGATTGATTATGGTTGTCGGACTTTTGGCTAATGACTGTTCAGGTAGTAACGGTCGGTCTGGTTTGTGCATGGTGACCTGCATCCACCGAAGGACCATTTCCTGAACTGTTTTTCTTTTTGTTGATGAGGGCCCTCCAGAAATTTGGAATATTTTGGGAGTCGTCTCTTATGTTTTTCTATCTCGATGGCTTCCCTAATTTGGCGTGTTCTGAAATGGTTCACCATGACGGCTCAGGAAGCAGATCATATCGGCTACAATTTACGACCGAGAAATCATTTAAAAACTGGCAGAAGTTTTTCAAACAACAGTTGCTAGCACCAAGTAGGAGCAGTAATAACATTCTTGAAAATGCTAACTGAGATGTTGGCGAAACGTCGAAAGTCAATACCGACAAATCAACGAATAAACTCCCAGAATACCAATTTCGCCAACTCAAGTATCCGTGAAAACCTTCACTGTAACATATATATATATATATATATATATATATATATTTATATTTATATATATATATATATATATATATATATATATATATATATAGGGTGGAGCACCCCATACGGAAACGATCCCTGTAAACCAAACCATCAATTTCTTTGGGAATTTCTCCATTTCATTATATGCATATTGATTAAGGCTGCAAAAGAAAATTATTTTGGAGTCTACAAGGTGGCCCAAAAAAGGGTGACATATGAACCCTCGACGCCAAATACTCCAGTCTATGACAGTAAATAAAGTGTAAACTGTGTATTTATCCCATACAGCACCGATTCGTATGAAAATTTGGATAAAGGTTCTAAGTACATACCTTCTTTTTCAAAATCTACCGTGTGCCGAGGGTTGTTTTCTCCCTGGGGGTGGATACCACCCCTTCTTGGGGGTGAAAAAATTTTTATTGGAAATAAGTGCGGAAATCAATAGATTAACTAATTCTAAGCACTTTTTGTTCAATGAAGTTTTTTCTGAAAAGCAATACTTATCGACTTATTCGCGAGTGAAATTGTCGGTTTTCAGGCAAAAAACTCGTTTTCAGATCCTTTTTCGTGAATAACTGGAAAAATATGCATCTAATCGAAAAACCTGCGGAGAGCAAAATTATAGCTTCTGAAAGAACAAAGGCGATCGTTCATTTGTGATGTATGCAAACCAGGCCCGGTCTGGCTCCATTGGGGGCCCTCGGCTAGACGGTGATTTGAGGCCCCCCCCCGCCAGAAATGAAACCACTACCATGCCCTCTCACAGCAAAATAGTTAGCCTTTCTTTCAGGCATGCGGCTAACGTGATTTTGAATAGTTTTTTTTATATTCTGGTTGAAAAGAATAGTTTTGCTAAATATTTTACAACGCAATTTGAACGTCTTATCTTAGCGATATTATTTGCTAAGGTAAGAATTTCAAATGACATTGTATATAAACAATCCAGGGCTAAAATGATTGAAATATTTGACCTTTATATCAGCACAAAATTTAAATTATAAATTGTTATTACTTGAAAGATCAATATTAATTGCAGTACTACTTGAGAATGGTTGACCTAAACAGAAGGATAGTTCAATGAAAGGCCAACTACGAATATGACAATAAAAAACACAATGCAAAAAAAACGCTGCATTACATTAGGCAAAACTTCAATGCAACACCCTAGTCCCAAGTATACATTGATACTAAAATATGGCCTAATGTAATAGAAGTATAATATACATCATTAATATATAAAGAATTTAAAATTTTTAATTTTTTTTAACAGTATGAACAAAAACAACAAAAATTTTGAACCTTCTTTTATTTCCAAAGATTTTCTCTTCTTCTCTTTTCTTTTAGATGCACCACTTGGGTAGACACGTTTCATTTTATAAACTAAACGATTCACGTTTTAGTCCTTCAAACATAACCCACAACACACATCAACCATTCGACTAACTCAACTCAACTGACAGAGTGACAGTAGGTGCGCGTGCAGAGAATATCGCGGTGGGGGAATGGACTTCGCACCACTAGCGCTGAGCTTTTTGCTTGAGCCTGTATCCACATGACTACGTGATCACAGATCCGTTGTAATCACGTGCCTACTACCAACCAATCAATGGTTTTATGCAAAGCACTTCGACTGGTTGGTATAAGTCACGTGGTAACAACGGATCCGTGATCACGTAGACATGTGGATGCATAATGCAAGCTGAGTCCAGATAGGGCGCAGACACGCCGCTGTCGCATCACTACAGCTCGGTGAGCCGAGCCGAACGGTGTGGCGCGGTGAGATCGTTGACTGGCCCCGAGTGTAATCGCTGTAGTACCTAAGGTTTACTCTTAACTGTAATTCAATAAATAGGTTATTGTTTATTTAAAATTATTTTTGCAAGATTATGTCGCTGTAAAACAGTAAAACAAAATAATTTTGATTATAAAAAACCTTTGTTAACTCGTATTTTTTTGGCTTTTGGGGGCCCCCTTGAGCCGGAGGCCCTCGGCGATCGCCGACCAGCCGCCCTGGCCAGACCGGGCCTGATGCAAACCCACTACAAACTGAATAGCTTGTTGAAAGTTGATTGGTATTTTCAAACGCCAAAATGGAAAGTTTCTACGTACAATAACCAAAAACCTATGCATTTTTCGGGAAAAACTCATTAGAACTTTCTTGAAGTTCTTCAAAAATCCTTTATTTTTGTCATTCATAAAAGTTTCTAGCCTCAAAACTGACCGAGGTATGAAGGAAATAATGTTGAATCCTATTTTTTCGTTGAAAAAAAAATTGTGAATAACTCATCCTCTCTTTCCCCTCCCTCTGAAAAAAATCGTTACTCCATAATTCACTTCATTCATGTTCTTATAATGAGTTCTGAGTTTTTCTTCGATTGATAGTACGTAGTTTTGGAAAAAATTGAAATTGAAGAGAAAAAATCATATACGTAATTCAGCGAAAAATCACAATTTCTTCGAAATAACTCGAAAAGTATTGATCACATGCAAAATTTTCTAGAGTACAAAATAGAAGGTTATTCTTCTCTGAAAATTTTGGTGTTTCATTTTTTCTGCAGGATGAAAATAGAGTAAGATATGGCCAGTTAAATATTGTGAGGGTTCGCGCAAAGTACCTTTTTTGAGCCCTTTCAGCATGAACCTTTTCAAAAATATAATCTGAAACAAAAAATCATGTGAATGAGCTTATAGGTCTCGAAAGCTACAAAATCCTTTTTTGGTGGATTTGATTGCTTAGAGACTAAGCGAGTTATTATTTATTTTATAAAATTCTGAAGTATGCATGGTAGATTCTGATTGCATTGAAAAATTGAAATGTTTTTAGCACTAGGTAGAAACATTATTTATTGATCAACTAAAAATACATTGTTTACAGATTTTTTCTCAGGTTAATGCTATCAATAAGATAACATAAAATCTAATCCTAATTATGGATAGATATATATATATATATATAATATCTCTATTCAGTTTGATAGGAAGATAAAATAAAATTAACAGATATTTTTTCGGGAAAACACTCTCAATTATAAGGAAGAAAGGAAGATAAAATAAAATCTAATCCTATTTATCGACTTCAGTCAGTTTTTTCGAGAAACCGTATGTCATTATTGTTTATTTTTTTGAGTTCAGTGAGTAATGACAGCACAGTAGTGATTATAGTTGGTGAGTGTTGAAGCAATGACTTTTCAATTAAATCATCAATATTTGTTTGTTCTTCCAAAATCTTAGAAAAGTTATAAATGAAAGTACCATTGAAACAATTAGATATCAATATAGGCCTGTGAAGGGCATATTCAATAAATCGTTCAAAACTTTTATATGATATAGACAACTTTGGAATTGGGACATTTCATGTACCAATTTTTGGTCATACAAGTCAGAATTGAGTCTCATTTCCTCTCTCATCTTGAAATATGTCATGAAATTATCCATTTCACGTAAAATTTTACTTGCTTTGGGATCCCCCATACTTCTTTTCCCCCGCGTCTTATTGAAAGTTTCCTCACAGCAACGGATAAGACGACCATTCTCTTCGTCCACCTGTTGTAAAATGGTCTTGCAAAGTATCAGCGAATAACACAAAGGCCAGGTAAGCGATGATTTCCTTTGCATATATAGGAGAACAATCATTAACAACTGCCATGACTCTGGAAATACTCGGAGACTGTCCTCGCTCAGAAAGTCCAGCCCTAATATCCTCAGAACAACAAATTTTCTGTCTTCAACATTCATTTCCTGAATTTCCAGGAAACTTGGTACTTCTACCTTGCAAAGGGGAATTGTTTTTGTGACAATGTGATCTTGTACACGCACAACACACTCTAATTCTGTTTGTGCATTTGTAAGGATTTTTTGAATGGCACTCAAAATATCTTCGCTCAAAGTATGAGAGTGAGGCAAATTCATTTTGTCTGGCAGTGGTTTGAAATTTCCATACCAGTTATGAACGAGAATTTCCATCAAATGGGCTGTATAACGACATTTTCTGAAGTTTTGAAGAAAAACCTCAGAAATGCCTTCAATCAAACTATTGTTTTCCATTTCTACTTCATTTTCTGGCAGCTCAGAGTTTTCCAATAGTCCTAAATTGACAACATATTTGCTCAATATAACTCTTTCTGCACCTCTGGTAAGGTTCAAGATATCTTCCTCAGCAGTTTTGACACTTCTAGTTCTCAGCCACGAGGCCATATTGCTAATACGACTCTGAAAACTAACCGTCTGGTGAGGCCACAAATAGAACCTTGGAAACTCTCTGATATCGATGAAGGTATTTCCCAGCATTGCAGCTAGAAGGGGCAGTTTGTCACCAGTCAACCCCAGCTTCTCAAGAAACCTATCGACTTTGAAAATTTGACAGGGAATATACTTAACGCCTGTCCTTATTTCTCTGACAACATGCGGATATGGTATGTCGGAAGACTCGCACAAGCTTTGGAAGGGTATGTAGAAAATCTCGGAGCACATGAAAAAATCCGAATCATAGCTTAGAATAGGACAATTCAGTGTTTTGGAGATGCTCAACGTGGCAGTGATACTCTCAAAATCGCATCTCACAGTTTTTATGTTTCGCTTGAGAACAATGCTCAAAAATACATCTCCAATGCAAAATGGAAGGAACGATGCAAAATCGCTTTCGTCTGTGGTGCTGTCGATTGCTTTCACTGATTCCAGCCTGCTTGATACCTTTTTCATCTTATATTTCATTCCTCGCTGTTCGATTCCACCTTGAAACACCACATAGGGAACCACCTTGCAGTTGTCCAATACTTCAAAGAACCCATCTATAAAATCAGCAAATTTATCATAGTCGCCTCCGAAGCAACTATTTCTTTCAGTTGAATGTATTTGGTACAACTGACGGTAAATAGTATTGCCGTCTATAACTAGGTTGGTGTCATGGAGTTTGTATTTTTCCAATAAAGCATTTTGTGTAATGAATCTCGTTAAACCTCGTATTCCCATTTCTGGAAAAAGCAAAGAATCAAAATATGTTTATTAAAAAAGTCACTCTATGAATCTTTCCGGACTTGATAGTCGTTTCCTGAAATTTTTTATTTCGGAACTTTTGGCTGCATCTGCGGTAGCCATCTTCGACGGCATGGTCATGGTCGTAGTTGAACTCCTCTCTGTGAGACTATTATGATTAATGGATATATCTGTGGAGGTGCTAACCTGTTTTTAAATCGTGCTCTGACCATGTTCTGTCTGGCTTGGAGTTATCCTTGTGCTTATAGATCCCAACTGCTTCTCGGTATAAACGAGTGGAATATTGCGTAGTCGTTGAAAGGATTGAGGTCCTATCAAATAAAATAGTTTGAAGTGCCCATATTATATATAATTGAATGTTGCCACTGTCGATTAGCCATATAATCGACAGATTAAGCTGTTGAATATCTACAACAATCAATAGTTCAAACTGTCGACTATCTATAATAATTGTCGTCAGTTCCAATTGTCAATCAGTCACAAGTTCAAGATGTCGATTTTATAGATAATAGTTTATTGAAGTGTCTATTATACATAACTAACTGTGGCATCTGTCGAGTAGCCACAATACTATCAATTAGATATAGTTTGAAATGTCGATTATACATAAAATCGACTATTCCAACTGTCGATTAGCCATAATCGACAGAATAAAACATGTATAAATCGATGGTGGACACTGGACACAATAATAGAAAAATTTAAGAGATAAGTTGTCTATCAATACTTCACATTCACATCGACAGAGCAATAAAAAGGCTTATTTTGAATCTTCAATTTCTTTGGTTTTTTATATAAAAGAATGGATACTGAACGCAGATATCAATTCATGTTCGCCGTTACAAAAAATGTTAGAGGGGGGCACATCACAAAAACTATTAGTGGGGGGCACATTTTTTCAAGTCGAAGTATTGCATTTAATCGAAATGAAAATCCTTTTGAACAATAATTACGAGTGTGGTTTAGAAAAAATTGCAAAATCAAGTCGATTTCGTGTCTTACGCGGTGTATGGACTAAAAAATCTAAAATCCAGGGGGGGGGTGCCCGCCCCCCTTGCCCTCAATAAACGAGGCCCTTTGGATACCATGGATATACTTGAATAGTTGATGTTTCCCTTGGTTCGAAAATATGTTATTGCACAGCATAACCTCTCAATTCTCATCAACGTTCGAGAACTAAACACATGCGTAAATTTCTTGCGCACATCTTATTTAATTTTTCATTTTTCAAACAATTCTCAAGTTGGAAGTTGACCATCTTCTCAGTCTCAAATGTAAAATGTTGAACCATAAGTGTTTTTCTAACAGTTTCTGTATTATTCCATCTGTCTTAACAATCAGGTAAGTGCTAAGTCATAAATCTTAGGACTTAGGGTGGATTTATAAAAAACTTTAAGACCTATGATTCATTACTTATCACTTAAAAAAGATGGAACATAGGAATGACATGAACCTGCTGTTATACCTACAAACACTTATGGCTTAACATTTAAGAAGATCAACTTCCAACTTAAGAATTGTTTCGTAAATGAAATAGGATGTACGCAAGAAATTTACGCATGTACCAATTTCGTTTACAAATGTTGATGAGAATTGAGTGGTTATGTTATGCAATAACATATATTCAAACCATGGAAATCATCAACTATTCAAGTATATTCATGCATCTGCGTTTGGTATCTATTCTCTCATGAAAAAACGTCGAAGTTTGAGATTTGAAATGTCTTTTTATTGTTATAGTCAATGTTGACAGTATTCTCAATCTATCTCCTAAATCTCAAGGCGTTTTCTGGCGCTCTTGTATTTGAAACGTATTCGTCGCTCCATCTCTCTCTCACTAATTGGCTAGCCGTAAGTGAGTCCACCAGCCTGCTTAAGGTGATAAATATGTTAAATACTAAATGTAAAATTTTTCTATAAATACACCCTTAGTTTTTAAATCTACCCGTCTGTTTTTTCCTGTGACTGCGTCATCTAATATTACATCTCGCACATGACTATATAGTCTGAATGAATTTCATTTGGAAAAATTCATATATATATATATATATATATATATATATATATATATATATATATATATATATATATATATATATATATATATATATATATATATATATATATATATATATATATATATATATACCCGACATATGTATAAAAAAACTGTCGAAATCAAGAAGTTCCTCAGCGACAAAAGATAAAATCACAGTATATCAAAACAGTTAAACAGTTTTAATCCTGAAAAGCGATGCTACGTGTGTTCACTTTTTTACGGCGATACAAATAAAACATAAAAATAGTCACAAATGTGATTTTTTTTGTACGAAATAAAAACGATCTGTACATGTTATTTTTAGGCGTCTGATTCACTTAGGTAAAATGAGGCCCAAGAATTGGGAGATTAGGAGAGAGGTTACAGCATTTTTCAAATATTTGACAGCATATTGTTTTCTATAGCATCTCCCTACTGTACCTATATCAATTTTCTTCTCATGAAGATGCTAATTTTGTTAGTTTCTTCCAGAGTCCCCATACCCAGCTCCAGAAACAAAAATTCAAAGAAACATTCACGTCAATAAAATTAACGACGACTTGGTAAAAATAATAGAATGGGGTAACACGAACTTGGTGGAATTCAATGCTAGGAAAACCCAGGCATGTCTCTTCTCAAGGAAAGTCGATCTATCATCTAGTATTTTGATGTCAGGAGTAACTATTCCCACAAAGTCAAGTATCTCGATGCTAGGAATTACGATCAGTAATAATCTCTCATGGGAAAACCGTGTGAGATCGGTCGCTAAAGGTGCTTCCCATAAACTGGGATTTCTACTATTTTGTGCGAAGAAATACTTCACTTCTCGTCAGCTTCTAATGATCTATGATCAGATACGACCTGTCTTGGAATATGGTTCTCATGTGTGGAGGTCGGCATCAAAACATTCAATGAGGCTCCTATTCTATTCAGAGAAAGGCAATCTCTCCTGTTGATGATTCTTCGCTCGCAGACTCGCTCTCCTCATTGGCCGGAACATCGTAGAAGGGTCGGAGACTTGTCTCTCTTCTATAGATATTTTCACGGTTGGTGCTCTCCAGAATTGTTATCAATCGTTCCACCCTACATATATCTACACGGATGACTCGAGTACAGAATTCCCACCCCTCAGTGAATTTTGAGACCTGTCGAACCTCTCTTGCTCAGGGATCGTTTTTCAATAGAACAGCCGAGCTTTAGAACTCCTTGCCGAGAGAGGTTTTTCCTGAGGCTCACATACTTCAAAAATTCAAAATGAATGCTAATTCTTATAACACTACAGGGCTTCCCTTTCATGTGAATCTGCATTTAAAAAAATGATTGCATTGAAATGTACTTTTCACTAGATAAAAACATTTATTGATCAAATAAAAATACATTGTTCACAGATATTTTTTCTGGGAAACATACTCAATAAGGAAGATAACATAAAAATCACAGATATTTTTTCTGGGAAGCACTCTCAATGAGGAAGGTAACATAAAACTCAGATAGCTTTTTTGGGATACACTCCCAATAAAGAAGATAACATAAAATTCACAGATATTTTTTCTGGAAAACACTCTCAATAATAAGGAAGATAACATAAAATTCACAGATATTTTTTCTGGGAAACTCTCTCAATAGGGAAGATAACATAAAATTCAGATGTTTTTTTTGGAAAACCCTGTCAATAAGGAAGATAAAATAAAATCTAATCATATTTATCAGTTACTTATCTATAACTTAAATTGGTTCTTTCCAATAGCAGTCAATAATGTCATTATTGTTTCTTAAATTTTTTAAGTTCAGTGACTAATGATTGCAAAGTAGTTATTACAGTTGGCGAGTTTTGTAGCAAAGACTCTTCAATGTAATTATCCATGTTCCTTTGTTCTTCTAAAATCTTAGAAAAGTTATAAATGAAGGTGCCATTGAAACAATCAGATATCAATAAGTCTGCAAAAGGCATATTCAATAAATCGTTCAAAAGTTTTATATGAAATAGACAACTTTGGAATTGGGACATTTTATGTACCAATTTTTTGTCAAACAAGTCAGAATTGACTCTCATATCTTCTCTCATCTTGAAATATCTCATGAAATTATTCATTTCATCTAAAATTTTACTTGCTTTGGGATCCCCAATACTTTTTTGCCCATGCACTGTATTATTGCAAGTTTTCTCACAGTAACGGATAAGACGGCCATTCTCTTCGTCCACCTGTTCTAAAATGGTCTTGCAAAGTATCAGTGAATAACACAAAGGCCAGGTAAGCGATGCTCTCCTTTGCATATATATGAGAACAATCATTAACAACTGCCACGACTCTGGAAATACTTGGAGAGTATCCTTGCTAAAAAAGCCCAGCCCTAATATCCTCAGAATAACCAATTTTCTATCTTCCACATTCAATGCTTGAATTTCCATAAAAGTTGGAACTTGAACCCTGCAAAGGGGAATTTTTTTTGTGACCATACGATATCCCACACGCACAACACACTCTAATTCTGTTTGTGCATTTGTAAGGATTTTTTGGATGGCACTTAAAATGCCTTCGCTCATAATATGAGAGTGAGGCAAATCCATTTTGTCTGGCAGTGGTTTGAGATTTCCATACCAGTTATGAACGAGAATATCCATCAAATGGGCTGTATAACGACATTTTCTGAAGTTTTGAAGAAAGACCTCAGAAATTCCTTCAACCAATCTATTGTTTTCCATTTCTACTTTATTTTCTGGCAGCTCAAAGTTGGCCAATAGTCCCAAATTGACAATATATTTGCTCTGGAAGCATTTGTAACTTTTTGTAGCTTGCTTCAGCTTCAATTTCAATATACCTCTTTCTGCACCTCTGGTAAGGTTCAAGATATCTTCCTCAGCAGTTTTGACACTTCTAGTTCTCAGCCATGAAGCCATATTGCTAATACGACTCTGGAAACTAGCTGTATGTTGAGGCCACAAATGGGACCTTGGGAACTCTCTAGTATCGATGAAGTTATTTCCCAGCATTGCAGCTAAAAGGGGCAGTTTATCAGGAGTCAACCCCAACTTCTCAAGAAACCGGTCGACTTTGAAAATTTGACAGGGAATATATTCAATGCCTATCCTTATTTCTCTAATGGCATGAGGATATGGTATGTCAGAAGACTCGCACAAGCTTTGGAAGGGTATGTAGGAAACCTCGGAGCACATGAAAAAATCCGAATCATAGCTTAGAATAGGACAATTCAGTGTTTTCGAGATGCTTAGCGTGGCAGTGATACTCTCAAAATCGCATCTCACAGTTTTTATGTTCCTCTTAAGAACAATGCTCTCAAATACTTCTCCTATGCAAAATGGAAGGAACGATGCAAAATCGCTTTCTTCTGTGGTGCTGTCAATTGTTTTCACTGATTCAAGCCTACTCGACAACTTTTTCAGCTTACTTTTCATTCTTCGCCGTTCGATTCCTCCTTGAAACACCACGTAGGGAACCACCTTGCAGTTGTCCAACACCTCAAAGAACTCATCTATATAATCAGCAAATTTGTCATAGTCGCCTCCGAAGCAACTATTTCTTTCAGTTGAGAATATTTGGTATAGCTGACGGTAAATAGTATTTCCGTCCACCACTAGGTTGGTGTCATGAAGTTTGTATTTTTCCAATAAACCATTTTGTGAAATGAATTTTGTTAAACCTCGTATGCCCATCTGGAAAAAGCAATGAATCAAAAAATAAGTTTATAAAATCAAAGCATAATCCTCACTTTTATCAACTTGGATCAGACCTCTCCTTATCGCAGAAACCATTAAACGCCTAGCGTGCTATCACAACTACTAAATACTGCGTAACAACGCGTCAAAAGTCACAAAACTTGGCGACGCGCTGAGGTGGGGTTCCCGGTTTACTGTAGATGTTGCCAACACCAAATGAAATTGGAAAATTCTAGGGAGATTTTTCACAATTACCAACCTAGGTTATCGCTAGATGAGTAAAAAACATTTCGAAGATCAAGGCCTGTACAAAAGACGAAAATCAACTTTAAACAAGAAAAAGAATCTGAATTTGCATGCATATTCTATTAGTTTTTGTTTCTATCAGTTCGGTGATTGACTACCATAAAAGTTTCCAATGCGACATGCTAGACGGAAATGTATAGCTAACTTGGGAGCATATCGTTGCATCCACATTTCGTTGTACCCCCAGTCTCCGAACATACCCGAATGATTCAACTTTTGCAAAATTCAGGTTTTGGTTGAGCATCACTCGGTTATGTTCGGAGACTGTAGGTAGATCTATCATCTATGGAAAAATTTTCAATATTGAGAATGATTTGAAAAAAATATTCCCTCTAAAGGAGATCTTCATGTATACGAATTTTGGATGTTTTCTCCGAAATTGTGTTAAAGTTGTCAAAATAACAATGGCTGCGTCTATAGTGTAGCCGTTGAAAAGATAGAATGATCTCGTTATTGAATCAACGTAACACACGTAAATACAGAGCACAAATGAGTACAGTACAGTGTAAACGCAGTTCTTCATTTATTTCAGTTTAGAAGGCTTGGCATCGTACGCCGCGCAGGCTATATATAGATGCAGGCATTCACTCTTCACGCGTCCGTGAATTCTATCTTTTGAACGGCCCGACTATAACAGCTTACAGCTCTTAAGGCCACTGCACAAAATTTGACAGTTTTCAGGTTGAAATTTCAAATTTTGTGAAGCTGCTTTAGGCGCTGTTAGACACAGCCAATGAGTATTTGACATATTTCGTACGAAAAATACAAAATTTGTATTTTCTAGTTTTGATATCCACACAAAAACGGTGATTTTGCTTGTTTGTATCAGCCTAGGTCTAGGGAAGATACTCTGTTCACATATGATTTTTAATTATGGGAAGTCATCGACTTATGTTGATGGAACTGCTTTGCACTCACGAGAGGCCAAATAGTCCGAAACCGGTTTGCAAGTGTGACCCGTTCCAATAATTTAGATTAAATAATTGAAATGTTAAAAATCAACATTCTTCACAATGATACCACCACATATATGTGGTTTGCGGTAACAAACTCACCATGGAAATCACTAAGTCGCTGCAACTTATCGCACCAAAAAGATTCATGCAACTCGAAAAGCTTGCATGAATACATGCAATTTTCTGGAGTTGCAGCGACAAATGCAAATGCGATTAGTTACAGGGATATAACTATTTATAATTTTATGTTGTCGCAAACCACAAATATGTGGTGGCATCATTGTGAAGAACGGTAATTTTGAATATTTCAATCAACTTCGAAACTGAAGGAATCAAGTATAGTAATAAGGTTAATTGATCACAATTACGACTATTCGAAATGAATTTATTCAAATATCATTGGTATTGATGTTTGAATCTGTTCACTAGAGATCGTATCGCTTATCTTGAAATCCCAATAGGCGTGAATCTCAAGCAGAGTTCATATATAGGCACAATTTTCGGAAAAAATTGCGATTGAGATCGAACACTAGAATATCATTGGCCATTTTTTAACCACACCCTTTTTTATTCCGACGAATTTTGCAAATATCACAAATCACAAAACATCGTACCTACATGAATCCAGATTTAGATGTATTCGATTTTTCGTGCAATTCTCCCTTATCACTTATCACTCTAGTAGGTTTTAGAAAACTTTGTTTTATATATTCATCAGACAGTTTACATAACCTCTGCTTTTACGTACATGTGCACATAATTCTCGTAGTGATTTTAAAAAAGCTAGGATATGAAAAGATTCAGAAAACAGAACATATAATAATAGTATATAATAATCAATCTTTCACAAAAAATGTAACAATTTTCATGAACAATTATTTGTAAGTAAGATAGAAACATTATATTACAATATGATAAAGAAAAAAAAAGTCGTATAATTCAGTCTATAATACAGCAATGAAAAAAATATAAGTATATAGCACCCCTCTGAAACTTTATAGAGAATTTTGCAAATATATTTTTTACCAAATATTTACAATATTTCGAATTCTCACCATCATTTTCTGAAAATCATCCATTATCCTTGGAGTTTTATTCTGTCGCAAAAAATCTTCAACAAAATCCTCAATTTTTGGTGACTGTTCTAGTTTTTTAGAGAAATTGTAAATGAATGTACCGTTAAAACAATCGGGTATTATCAAGTCTTGAAAGGGCATATTAAACAAATCATTGAGGATTTTGATATGCAACAGACAACTCTGAAATTGGGACATACTATGTATCAAACTAACGTCATATGAGATTCTCACATCCAGTGTTGGCAACCGTACCTTTTTAAAGGTACATGTACCTTTATTTACTTCGATGTACCTTGTACCTTTCCGAAGTCACAAGGTACGCTGAATGTACCTTATTTTGATTCCCTGTGTCCATCACCTTAAAGCCGCTGCACAAAATTTGACAGTTTTTCGAGTTTTCCATAATGAAACGTCAAATTTTGTTCAGCGGATTTTACCGCTTCACGCTCGTAGACGCAGCTAGTGTGTAATGAAACTAACACTAATGACAGTAAAATGTCGTACAACTCGTCTCGGTCTCCGACTGTCTGTGTCATATGATTATTTGAAAACTTAAGTGTTTTGTGTTTGAAATTCAAAGAGTTCTTGATTCGATGAATTTGTACAAATTCCAAATTGACCCAATCTCAATTGATTTTTAAATCCTATAAAAATGGACTCAGATTCTACAGATTCCTCTTCATCCGAATTAACTGAAACTCGCGATAAAAAAAGGAAATATAAACAGAAACGAGTACAGAAATTTCGTAATGAGTGGATGAAGTCAGATGCTTTCAAAAAGTGGCTAACACCTTTTACCGGAGATGTACACAAGGCTTTTTTTACCTATTTATTTCGATACTGCGCATGCGCAGATGAAGAAACAAGAGCGTACCTTTTTTTTGTTTGGGATACCTTATTTTTATATGCTGTGAACCTTATTTTCTCTCTCGAAGGTTGCCAACACTGCTCACATCGTCTTTCATTTGAAAATATTCTACAAAGTGTTCCATTTCTTGTAATATCAAAAAGTTGTCTCCCTTCTCATCGCTTTCCATCTGTGCGTAACTGTTTTGATGTGCTGGTTTTGCATTGTAGTTGAATTTGAGAAAACGAAACAGACAAACATTTTGGTAAAAGTCTGTTATCCGGTCACCCGAGCTTTTTTTAAAAATTTTTTCTACAACATACCTAATTTGAGCCGCTGAACACGAATCTTAAGTCAAAACGTGGCGCTCGCCCTTCGTTTCGAAGATACGGCCCCCAAAAGACAAGAAATCGGGGTTGACGCTTATGTTGTTTATTCAGCCAATTCCGCTCGAAATTCATCCTTCTTTCTATCAGCACAATATACACATTCTATACCACCTTCTTCATAACTTTCCAACAGAATTATAAGCATTTTTCCATTTTCCACTACAAAACTCTAAAAGGTAAATCGTCATAGAAATTCGAGGTTAGCAAAACAATAGAACGCGCATGGCTGAATAAACAAACAAGCGTCAACCCCGATTTCTTGTCTTTTGGGGGCCGTATCTTCGAAACGAAGGGCGAGCGCCACGTTTTGACTTAAGATTCGTGTTCAGCGGCTCAAATTACGTAATTTGAAGAAAAAATTTTTAAAAAAAGCTCGGGTGACCGGATAACAGACTTTTACCGAGAGGTTTTTCAGATAATATAGTATTGTTATCACGAACAAACGCCAAGATACTGGAAACTGTTGTAGAGCATTTTGCATAAAATCCATTTCGAGTATTCTCAAAACTGCTGACCTCCTGGCATCAACTTCCATGCCTTGAATTTCTATAAAAGATGGAACATCAATCTCACAGTGGGGAATTTCTTTCGTGGAAAGTACCCACATAGCAATCAAAAGCATATTCATAACTCGAGCACATGCTGAGGATATGTTTCAACTCATATTCCCCAAATAATATCCCTAGTATATTCCCAGCATAAGTACTTTACTGCTATGAATGTTCTTTTCATCATATCTGTCTAGGAATATTGTAGCATATTCTAGGGATCTTGGGACACATTCCCGTAAATACTTCAAAGAATATTTGTTTTTAAAATACGTACATAACAATTCAACATTTACATTTTTGTGAACTAACCACTCAAATCAACCCCGTAACCTTACTTTTTACAATCTATATTACATTCTAACACATTTTCAACTTGACTTTCAGTACAAACTGGCTAGGTTGAAATCCCAACTGTTGGTACTTCGTTAAAATCTTCCTGGCAGCACTGCATGCATGCGTGCGTGGCATTCCATTTTCCAAGCTTCTTGTTCTTTGTTCTTGTTGAAATTGAATGTTATCTACAATCAGTTTACCAGTTAAATTGTTTATTTTCAAAGAAGACATTTTATCAGTGTGTGTTCAGTGTTCTCTATTGTGGATTGTGCATATTCGATACCGTTAGTGAAGTGTGGGGAAGTTATCGAAAAAAAAGTTAGGTTAGGGTAAGCTTTCTTCACGCTCTTTTCATTCATAGAATAATATCTTGTATATCTATTTTAGATGCTGAGAGAACACAAAATGCCTGTGAAGATGAAATTATCCAAGAAATAAAGAGATGGTTAGCTAAAGCTAAAGAACGGGTTGAAAATGAATTGAAGAAAACTGAGATGAGGTGAGTTTTGAATTTTGGACCCTACCACTGTCCCAGTATACCTACATGTTCCAATGGAATATCTCATAAACCAGAAGTGATTTCCGATATTTACATTGCTCAAAGCAATATGTATAATCATCTATATTGATTATTCAGAATTTTAAATTTTTATTATTTCAAATAAATGAAATATTCCATTGTAACATGTATACCGGAACACCCGGTATATTGTTCTAATCCATTATATTTTTAGGTCCCAAATCAGCAGCGTTCCCAGGACACTGAAATAGGATAAAGAACAATAACATGTGAATAAGAATTTCTTAGTTTTTCATAAATGTTTTGAAAGTATTTGATGTCTTTTGTTTGAAGATAATCAAGGATGACATTCATGCTTCAGAAAATGCCAAGAAACTAACTACTAGAACCTTTAAGGATAATGATGTTGCATCTCCTAAAGTCCCTCACCACAATATATATTCATCTTGGACATATCCAGTTTGCACATATAGGGTATATTGAGCATATACATAGCATATGCTATGTTGGTGATATAGGTATATTCTGAGAATATTTGAATATATTCAGGGTATATATTTCAATCATATACATAGCATATACTACTTGTGGCCAAAAAAATATACCTAGCATATTCTCAGCATATAGTAACCATATTCTGTGTATATGCTAGGGATATAATCTCAATATTCTTATGCGTTTAGGAATATGTTTAGCACATACTTGGTATATAATTTTGCTATGTGGGTATATCGCCCTCTCGCACAACACATCTCAATTTGGATTTTGAATTTGTGAGGATTTTTTGAAAAGCACTCGCAATTTTTTCGCAAATAACATGCGAGTGGGGCAAGTGGAAGTCTTCCACTTGGGGTTTGAAACCATAATACTCATTGTGAATGTAGATGTTCATTAGATCGGGTGAATATCGCCATTTTCTGAAATTCTCGAGAAAGACTGCTGGAATTCCACCGATACGGGTTTCGTTTTCTAGATATATTCTGTTGTCTGAAAGCTCTTGGTTAATACATATTCCAAAAATGGGTAGATACGTGTCAAGCCACTTGAAGTACTCAAAACTTTGCCGCAGTTTAATCCTAGATGGCGTGTGTTTTCAGCTAAAGTCAGAAAGTCATCCATAGCACACTCGAAGCTCCTATCAGCAATCCATGAGGCTATTTTGAACAAACGTTCTTCGAAATTGATTATTTTGTTTCCCAAATCCCAGTAGTTTGGATATTCAGAATTATCTCCCCCTAACATTACAGCTACAAGAGGTAGCTTATCAGCAGTGATCTCGAGATATTCTAGAAAACTATTAACATTGAATTTCTCACATGGAATATATTTGATGACTGTTTTATCTGTAGTTATGTGCCGAAAAATACGTGGGTATGGTTTTTCGACGGATCTACATAAGCTTCGGAATGATTATATGAAATCTCAGAGCGTAAAAAATATTCCGAATCATAACTGAATATGGGGCAATTTAAATATTTTGCAATGCTCACCACTGCCCCAAAACTCAATGTGTCGCATCGCACTATGCTGATTTTCAATTTTTTCACAGTGTCTTGGAACACATCTCGCATGAGAAGGGGAAAGTATATCTCTTGATTTTCATTCGATAGATTATTCAGGATATCTTTAATTTTCTCGAGCCTACCGAATATTTTCTTCAATTTACTCTTCAGGTTATAGGCACCTCCATCAAAAACAACATAGGGAGTAGGGAGTTATCCGACAGTCATCCAACATCTTGAAAAATGAATTCACATAATCAGCAAACTTCCCACACCCATTCCCATGCTCAGAATGTATTTTGTACAACTGGCGGGATACAGAGTCTCCTTCTATTACAAGTTTAGTGTCGTGAAGTTCGTACTTCTCTAAAAACTGCGATTTTTCTGTGAATTTTGTTAAACCTCGAATACCCATATTCTGATTGAAAATATAATGAAATTATCGTTTCAAAATGTAATATTGCAAAACTATTTTGTTTTCAATCGCAATTAATTATTGGTTGCAACTGATAGCTAATTATTAAAATAACATGAAAACATTTGTTATTTGACAATTTTCAATCATTTTTTGTGTTGGTTGGGTTCCCCCAAGACTTTTAGGAACAGGGTCGCCAATATGAAAAAAAACGCGTCGTTTATCTAGTTTGATGTTCAAATTGTTGAAATGAGTTGATTCCGTTATCTTTCCTGAAAATTTTCTTACGAGACATAAAACTTAGGCAGAATCTTTACAAAATACTTCAAGATTTGATTTTTATTATCTCCTTTGTAATAGGCAAGATACAAGAAAATCGGATAATCATTTTCAGTTTAAAATTAGTGTGACTTGCATGGTAAAATTGGCATTTGCCCCCCCAGACATCACGTGATCTGGAATGCCTAATAGACCGCGGGCATGTGACATCACACGCATCAGCCTGCTGGACAAACAAATCGTATTTCCATAAATAACAATGGTAATTTAATGAGATTATAATTTCAATTCTGAGATACAGAATTCATGAATATACCGTTGCCTATTTCAACTCATCAGTTCTTAAATCTGCTCTTCTAGTTGCTTGAATCCACAATTCACGTCTCTTAACAGCAAGAGAATTAATATTCTACCTATTGTCGAAAATAGAAAAGAATCGATGGATTGAAACTTCACAATCACTCAAAATTAAGTTATTACCGAGAGAAAATATTTTGAAATATGACACAAATGCACAAAAAGCCTCTTTAGATTGGTTTGTTTGTCCAGCAGGCTGGATTTACAACTGTCAGATTTACTGTCGTCTTGCAGATAAGCCCGCGGTCTATAAGCCGGTGGCATAAGTTTAGAAATTGTGGTTATGTTTATGTTCATATTTCAAAAATTCAAAATGATTCCAAAATAGAGAGCGCTATGTAGCTTTTGAATATTCAAACGGATGAAAGAGAGGACTCATACATAATGGATAAAATCGTGAAAGCAAACATCAAAACAGTAAATTGATCTTCAAATTATATATATTTAACCTTGATAGAGTATCTACTATTTCAAAAGTATTACAGAGTTCTGAGTGGCAATTCCGAATATAATGTGATACTCTCCGTAGATTTACATCGGTTTTATATAATAATTCAAAGAAAAAAGTTGAGAAGTTCAACATTCACTTATTATTTGAAACTGCTGTCTGTATAAATCGGCAATATCCAGGTCATGAGAAAAACTATAAACTACTATAAGCTATTTTCTTTCTTTCAGGTTTCTAGGTTGCTCCTGGATGGTGCGATCAATCCCATAGACCTAGCAAATTTTTCAATTAAAAAAGCTCTTGATAACCAGAAATACAACGCTTTCATAACCATTACCCATGATGTTGCTAAAATTCAATCTGAGAAGTCTCTTGAGAGGTACAACTCAAAAAAGCCACTATCTGACTTGGATGGACTACCTGTAGCAATAAAAGACAATTTCTGCACAGACAAGATCAGAACAACATGTGCGTCTAAAATGCTTGAGAACTTTGTCCCCTCTTATAATGCTACAGTATATGAGAGACTTGCAAATGCAGGTGCAGTTTTAATAGGTAAAACGAATTTGGATCAATTCGCTATGGGCTCTGGGACCATTGATTCAATTTTTGGACCAACCAGAAATATTTGGAGTTCGAGCGATGACGATTTTCATATATGTGGGGGCAGTAGTGGAGGAAGTGCTGTGGCTGTTGCTTCTGGTACATGTTTTGCGTGAGTTCCAATCAAATCTCAATATCCTACATACTAGTTCAACCTTGAAATCTCTTCGATACTTTATTGGTGTTTTACAAGATTTGTTTACACAAGTCAGGTACAGGCTAGCATATCAACTTGAATTTTAAACAATTTAAAAATACACAAATACAAAAACATCAATAAAAATTGGTTAATATTAAAAAAGTTTGAAATATCACCAAAATTGTTTTTAAAATAATCATCGTAAGAATAAAAAAAAATTCTAATTAGGTAATTTTTCATAGTTTTTTTTTTTATTTCTTTATTTAAAAAAAAATGTTATGAATAGCGAGGCGTATGTTTTAAATCACGAACAGGAAGACACTAGATTACACATCGTAGATAGTTTTCAATTTCATTCCGGGTCAGATTTTATACTTCATGTTCCTTAGTTTTTGCCCTCTGGTGCTCTCAAATGTTTTACCATGCGCTCAAATGAATTATATTTGTCTTCACAACAGAGCAATCGGCTCGGACACTGGTGGCTCCACAAGAAATCCCGCTTCCTACTGTGGCATAGTAGGTTTGAAACCAACGTATGGACTGGTGTCACGATCTGGATTGATCCCCCTAGTGAATTCCATGGACGTGCCTGGAATCCTAGCCAGGACCGTTGATGATGTCGTCTCAGTATTGAATGTTATCGCGGGCTTCGACCCCAAAGATTCGACTTCCCTCACCAAACCCTACAGGAAAATCAGGTGAGAGGTTTGAAAATTTGGCCAGCCTCTGTTTCGTGATGAGCAATGTGTTCTTTGCAACACGTTTTCACATTCTGGTACGTTTGACCCATATAATTTTTGCCTTTTTCTAAGCTTATTGAATTCATGCTTAGCGCGTCCCACTGACTCTCATCATGCCGTGAATGGGTTTCAAAAATGATCGCAACGTGTACAATTCAATGTTGATTTATCCATTCTCACACACCTATATTATTTTCTGTTATACATATGTATATTTTTTAGAAAGTTGTACATAAGCATATCCTTTTTCAAGATTGCCACCAGCAGAAAAAATGAGCATCAAAGGTTTGAAAATAGGTATACCTCTGGAATACAATTGCGAAAATCTTAGCGATGAAGTTTCGGATGCGTGGAACGAAGTTGCCGGGTTTTTGAGTCAAGAGGGAGCTATAATCAAACAGGTAATCACGTCCGAAATGTCACATTCTGATCCAGAAATGTCCCATAAATCAAAAAGTGTTGAAATATACAGGAAGATCCATTAAAAAATTTCAAACTGAAGCTATTTGTGCTGAAACCGGAAATGACTGAAAAGTGACAAATGAGCGAAAACTCTTCCCTTCACATATCATTTATCTTAAGGAAATGTCATGTTGATACACCTATTACCAACAACAAGTTATGATTTCTCTATAATTCATTTCTCACCACCCAAGTGTTCTGGGGTGTAATAATATACCACCTACCATTGTTTGTAGAGAAATGGGATGATCAATAAATGCCCGTGTAAAAAGCATTTGAAGGGTTCAGACAAGTTCTGGAAATCGAAAGTCCCTGAGATATCCCTGAGATTTCCCTGTTGTAAATATTATTTCCAGAAAGTTTCATGGAATTTTGATTAACAACATTAAATTATACATTTACTGAACAAAACAAAAAAATATGAATTATAATCAAAACTACTGAGTGCACAAATATAGTATTTTTGTACATAAGGTATGCAACTCAACCCCATTCTGACTAGCACAAGAACACTATCTGTTGGAAACAAATACTAGCTTCTATAAAAGAAAACAATAACAAATACTAGCTTCTATAAAAGAAAACAATAATGTCTAGAACAAACACTATATATGGCAGAAAGGAACATCAATATCTGATGATATAGTGACCTATTCCAGATGAAAGCACCCTTATAAAACATGCATTTTTTTACCGACTTCAGTTAATATTCAATCATCAGTTAGTCATTCGAAAAGTCTACCAGGATACCAAATTTAGTAAATGACTCCTCACTTTCAGGGCCAACTATTATTATTTTTAAATATTAAAATTGGAAAAAAATAGTAGCGACTTCTTCAGAAAAATCTGAAAACACCATTGAATCCACGACTTTTTCTAATTATGTCAAAATTCCGTTGGAATGGGTTCATCAATAAAAAAGATATAATAAATGAAGTTTAAAAATTGTACCGTTCAACCAACCCAGAAATTCAATTTTAGAACATTCCTCGTTCGCTGGATTCAGGAAGTCTTTTAATATCAATGTTCAAAAATGTATTGAAATCTGTTCGTTTATTAAAAAAGTTATAACGGAATAAAATTTGAAAATATGTCAGTTAATAGAACATGTTAAAATCCTGAGTAGAGTACACCACTGCACTGGAAATGAATAACTTATGATAATTGGCCGTGAAACTCAAGGCTCATGTATAGAATTTGGTGTCCTGGTAGACATTATGAATGTCTACCTAATGAAATAATTATAATTCAAATAGGTCAAAAAATGCACGTCGTATGAGGGTGCTTCTATCTTGAATGGGATACACTGTATTATAGTCAGTATAACAAAACTAGGAAAACTAATACTATTATAATTCACCTAATACAGTTTGGCAAACAGCTGAAACTGTGAAAATAGACACGCCCATGATGCGCATTCGTCGTACGACGGATTCCAGTGAGAAGTGAGAAGGCACTTACCATTTAACGTTTGTGAAGTTAACAACTCGGTACAGTCTGTGAAAAAGTTATATATAGTAAACATGGAGTTTCAATCGAATCTCAAAGGAAAAGTTTTAAATAGTGCAGTGATAATTTCATAGTTTCAGCTATGTTTGCCAAACTGTAATTCATTAATTTTGCCTTCAATCTCTTCAACTTCTTGAATTTTAGTTTTTTTGAGCATCATCTTTTTTGCTTTCAAATGATTTATTTCTTTCAATTTTTGATGCCTAGTCGAAGAGTCGTTGTCGTCGTCACGCGTCGAAAGTCGAAATCGCAGGCTGATTGTTCAATTGTTTATTGGTTGATGAGCAGCTGGTGATGGAGGGGTTCGGAAGACAGGGTCGGCATAGAAAATTATACCGATTATAATAAAATTTTGGTGTTTTTATCGTTCCGGGTTAGAAATATCCAGGTATTATTATGAATTGAAAACTCAGATTTCCAGGATATTTGGGCACCACCTAAAATTCCCTGAGATATCCCGGAATTCCCGGTCTGTCTGAACCCTGTAACGCTATCTATACTATGACGTCGATATTTCCGTATACTTGACAATGTACGACAAAGTTTTTTCTCTGTAGGGTAAAGTAGGAGCAGATATCTTTCAATCAGTTTGACTAATTATTGACACAAACTTCATGAAGTTCAAACTAGTGTTGACAATAGAAGTTTTTACAGGAAATGAAAGTTTAAGTTTCGAAATAATCATGATAATATGAATTACCTACAGCACTGAAAAAAAAATCCTCTTCTGTTTCTGAATTAATGGTCATCTTTTGGCACTATGCGATCAAAATAACGTATAATTCAAGCTACGACGCCGGTGAGAAAAATGTAAGAAAAGACATGATTTGGTAACGAAATCACTAGTGCCATCTTCCTGCAGAATCCAGCCCTTCAAATGATGTTTCCATATGGTTGGCCAACTATTATATCAATGTTTATAGAGAAATAGGATAGATACTCCAATGTCTGTGTAAAAGGGATTTGAAGCGCTTTTGTTACGCCATCTACAATATAATGTCGATATTTTTGTTCACTTGACAATGTTTCCTTCTCTGAAGGGAAAAATAGGTTCAGAGTTCTGTCTGTCAGTTTGTCTGAAATGTTGAAAGAAAGGTAATAAAACTTCAAACTAGAGTTGACGATATAGTAGGGGCCACGATGCTAAATCGGGATTTACTCGAGCATCATAGAGACCTATTGGGTTGCGACGCTTAGATGATAAAAAGAAAAAATGTTATATAATGTACCTATACCTTTTCATCGGTGGGGGAAGCGGCTATAGATTTTCAAAAATGTAAAAAAAACTATTGCATGGACATACTAGAGCGCGTCAGAGATTGATATCATCTAACATGTCCTACATATTTTTGAAAATAAAATAGGTTTGAAAATAAAAAAAATCTCGAGCGCGTCAGATGTTCTGAGGGGATGTTAAGGGAACCTAAAAAAGCTCTTACATAATAATCTGACGGTTTGGATGTGGCGCAGACTCGCGGCCGTTATTAGAATGTGAAAAAAATTCGTCATTTTGAAATACACAAGCGCGTCAGATTAAGATATATATATGGTTCATCTTTACGCCCTAGACGTTGCAGTCTCATAATCTGACGATGATCTAGAGGGGTTCGCCTATTCTGTCAATATGATATTTTTTATTTTTTTAAATCATTGAACTTAATTAATTGAAAAAGCTCAGGAAAAAGCATGCAAATAAAAAAGGGTATTTTTTTTTAGTAGAATACTTGTATTTATAAGAAAATGGTTATAGGCAATTAAATTTTTAAAATTTTAAAACGTTGGATATTCGTTGTAAACAATATGCCACGAACGAGACTGTGTGATCAACTGTCATGGCAACAGAAACCAGAGTGGGGACGAAGTGATAGAGCAATAGATAAAGAGTGAGAGAGAAATAGAAACGTGGAGAGGGGAATATAGGCATCACGTAGCTGCACGCATTAAACTTTATCGATGAATTTTTATTATTTCGGCTTGTGGAAATCGTCAGATTATATATTTTTTGTAATTCTTGAATTATTCCCTTCAGAATAAAAAAAATTAGCCACGCTAGAGAATGTCGAGATGACGTTTTTTGACAACTTTGTAGCCCTCCTCCTTCTTTAGGTCATTCTCGAATTGTCAGATTAGTGGAATATACACGTTTCAGGATGAAACTAACTCACCCTACCTTAATCTGACGCGCTCGAGAATTTCTGATGATCAAAATATTTTTTACTAATCTGATTCTTTATCCTTGAGGGACGACCATATATATATATATATATATAGGGCTCATATATGGTGGAAGTACTTAACCGGGTACAAGGTATCCCCCTCTATATTAATCTGTCGCGCTTTAGTAAATCCCGAAATCCCCGCTTGGGCTCCCCTATTAATATAGAAGTTCATGAAGGAAATGAAAGTTTAGGCAGTGTCCGACCTTGTCTTTTTTTGAGTAAACACTTGTTAACATTCCAACATGTGAGTAGGTTAGAAATAAGCACATTTTTGAGGGATTGTGGAATAGTTTTTTTTACAAAAAAATATTTCAGGTTTCCATGCCCAATACGGAACACAGCATTGTGTGCTACTCGATATTGAATCAGTGCGAAGTAGCTAGCAATATGGCACGATACGATGGCATAGAGTATGGTTTTCGGGCGGACGAATATTCTTCCACTGAAAAATTGTACGCTGTCAGCAGAAGGTTGGGATTCAACGAAGTCGTGAAGAACAGGATTCTGACTGGGAACTATTTTCTACTCGCCAGGTGAGTTTGTAAATAGGCAACGAAAATCAGGTTTGTTCTGATTATGCTAGTTGACTATTTTCATAATCTATTCTTATTTCATTTTGAATCTTATTTTATATTGTTATATTTTATCTAGAGAGCAATTACCCTAACACCAAACTGATATTTTTGCACTCGACGCTCGTTTCGCTAACAAGGTAAGCATCTTCAGGAGAAGAGATCAGTTGTCAAGATTGTCAAGATTGCAACAACAAGTACATCGGCCAGAGCCGACGAGCTATTAAAACCCGTTTCAAAGAGCATTTTGCACATATAAAATACGGAAGGGTAGAAAAATCCAGTGTCGCCCAACACGTTCTACACAATGATCACAAAATTGGTGAAAGCAATCTGAAACTGATCAAGCATGTGCATGACACGAGACTACTCGATGCATGTGAGAGTCTGGAAATAGCAAAATGTAAAAACAGCATGAATGGTGACAAGGGACCTATCCCTTTCAGCCCGCTTTCCAATTTATTGTTGAGGAAGTAATCAGAAATCAATACTAAAATATGACGGAACTTGCAGGTAGTCAGTTCATTACCGAGAAATTAATTAGAATAATTAACAGTAACAAACGAAGTCCATATCGGACCGGAAAACTTTAGGTATATAAATAACTAACCTCAGCTCTAGATTTAGTATCAATTTTCTTCTCCTGAAGATGCTTACCTTGTTAGCGAAACGCGCGTCGCGTGCAAAAATATCAGTTTGGTGTTAGGGTAATTGATCTCTATGAAAATTTTTGAACTTTCACACCAAAGGTTCCAAAATTCATCGTTTATATTTTATCTACTTGACATGTGAACTCCTTTTATGCAAATTGTGTTTGTGAATATTTGTGCTCTTACATTTTTATCTCATCATATTTTTAAGTATACTATATACAATTTTTTTTAACAAGCTTTGTCAACAAGGAATTATTTTTCTTAGACAATATAGAACTCGTGGCAACTCTGTCAGTACCTTCTTTAACCTAGTCAAAACTTATTCCAAATAAACAACAAAATATGGGCCGAAAAATACCAGAAGTTTCTCAACTGTGTTACTAGAACCCATAAAATTCAAGTAAGTGAAGAAAATCAGCCAATTATCCGAGGAAAACCTAAAATTTATAAATAGAGAGTATCTGTCCAACGCGACTGAGTCTGAACCAAAACAAATTCCTTGTTCTTCACTGAACACCGTTGCCAGATTGTGTACAAAATATGGATAAATTGTACGAGGAAGTGTTGATTGAAAAGCAAGAAATCAAAAGTGCTATAGAAGCAAGCGAAGTCCGACTGCAGATGAGGATAGAATCTTATAACGAGAGAATAAGGTACTTGGAGAAAGAAAATAAAGAGCTGAAACAGCAAATAGAAATCCTAGATAGAAATAATAGAAAGAACAACATAGTAGTTTTTGGGTTGTTGAATGATAAAGAGGAATTCACGGTGGAACTTATATGCAACAAACTGAATACAAACCTTGGAGTACACATAACCAAAGCAGACATAAGCAATACGTACCCTCTCGGAAAATCCTACAATTGCCCGATTAAAATTGAATTGATCTCAACCCTCACACGCATCGACATCTTACGTAATTGCAAAAAGTTGAAAGGAACAAACATATCTATATCCGCGGATCTAACCAAAGAACAACAGGAAAGGAGTAAAATCCTTAGGAAGCATCTCAAAAAAATTCGTGAAAGTGGAGAAGAAGGCTGTTATATAAAGGGAGAAAAGCTATACAGGAACAATATAGGATACACCGCGGAAGAGATTTTGGAGCTTGAAGAGAACGACGAATCAGATCCACCACAAACAAATAGTGCACCAGAAACCCCTTCAAAGCCATTGACAGTAGGAGATAAAAAAGCAGACACTAGATTAGAGACAACACAGAAGAGAATAGTCGAAGAGTCAAAAGAAAATAGAAAGAAAACTATCGCAGCTAAACAAACTGATAACAGTCCCATACATAGAAAACCAGATACCAGAGAAAGGAAAAACTCTACTAAAGAAATTCAAACAAGGTCTCAGAAAAATTTGAAGTAGGTTAGTCAAAATATTATGTATATGTATATCTCACCTAGGTCTTTCTTCAAAATTTATAATTATACATTATTCGCAACAGTTTACCATTCAAAATTATAAATAAATTCTTTTATTTTTTTATATTCACGTAGTCACAACATCTATTTTATACTTACAATTTAGATAAAATCACAATAATAGTATACGATCAGACGAGTATTACTGGATTAACTTTTGAACATGGATCAATATATCAGAGATTTCGATTTGAATGCAATAGAAACATTCACCTTGAAAAACTTACAAGAGTGCAAGGATATCTTAGGAATAAACACTAATAACACTTTCAAAGTAATCCAAAATAATATACGAAGTCTCAATAGGAATTTAGATGAATTTAAAATTGTTTTGGAAGAACTGGACACAGATATAGATTGCCTTGTACTAACAGAAACATGGATATTGCAAGACCCTAGTTTGTATAATATAAAGGGCTATGAAATGATTTATAATGGAAGCAAATCAAATCAGAATGATGGAGTCGTGGTATATGTCAAAGCAAACTTAGATTTCACCTACACATTGAGTACAATCAACAATACAATATTCCTCAGATTGATAATCAAGTTAGACGAAAAGAATAATATCACTGTCACAGCCGTCTACAGGTCACCATCTTCAAATATTGACGAATTCATAGTAAATCTCAGTAGCTATTTTAAAAATTATGAAAATCATAGAGAAAACTACAGCATTTTTGTTGGCGATATAAATATAGATCTCTTAGATGACAAGGATCAAACTGTCGAATACTCGAATGTAATGAATGAATATGGTTATCTGTCAACAATCAATTCAGTCACCCGAAATCAACCACATCAAAAACAGTCATGTATCGATCACATATTCATCAAAACGATAAAAAATGAACACATCGAAAATATATTGCCTTTAATAATAGAAACAGACATAACAGATCATTACACAACCGTAGTACAATTAATGTTAGACAGTCCCAAAGAAACACTGAATGATAAACAGTATATAGAGCATATCAATTATAATAAACTGAAGTCCTCTTTCAATAACATATCCTGGGAATCGGTGTACTCGGCAGCGGATCCAGACACTGCAACTAATATTTTTGTTAGCATACTTTCCAAAGCGATTGACAGATGCACTGAAATAAAAAAAAAGACGAAAGAAAAACCTTAAAATAGCACCGTGGATAACTAACGCTTTGATAAAGTCAATAGACACAAGAAATAAATTGTTCAATAACGTTATCAAACATCCGAACAATCCTGAAATTAAATTAGCTTATAAAAAATACAGAAACAAACTATCATCGTTATTATCTAAAACTAAGTATGACTACTATAAAACACAAATAGAATCCAATTCGAATAACACAAAACAGCTGTGGAGTATAGTTAAGGAAATCAGTCAAACCACTACTAAAAAAAGCAACTAAGTAAGTAAGGTAAAAAGTAAATTGGGAAGGGATTTAACAAATGAGAACGATATTGCTACGATAGGAAGAAAATCAGCTAACAAGATCAAAAAAGATCCTAATTTAGTCATCAACAGGATAACCCAAGTAAATTCCTTTGTTTTACTACCTACGGATGCACAAGAATTGAAAACCACAATAAATGATTTGAAAAAACATAAAACTGCTGGACTTGACGGTATTAAAACAGAAGTACTTCAATTACTGGTAAACGATATTATTGATCCACTTGTATATATTTTCAATCAATGTATGAATGTCGGTCTATGGCCAACTGCATTCAAAAATTCTGTTGTTATACCATTATTTAAAAAGGGAGATAAAACGATAATAAGCAACTATCGACCAATTTCATTGCTAAGCCACATATCAAAGATATTCGAAAGATTAATTAAAGAGAGGTTGAATTCATATGTGAGCAAATATAACATTTTATCAGATAAACAATTTGGCTTCAGAGAAAAAGTATCCACACAGGATGCTATCCTGAGTTTAACAAACTACGTAAATACTGCCTTGAATGAAAGCAAGTCATGTTTGTGTATTTTATAGACTTGTCAAAAGGGTTTGATACCATCAGTCATCAACTTCTATTGCAATCCTTAGAAGATATCGGTATACGTAATAATTGTCTAGAACTATTCAGGAGTTACCTCAGCGATAGACATCAAGTTGTGAAGGTGAACGATGTACTGAGTGAATCCAGAGAAATAGATTATGGAGTCCCACAGGGAACTGTTCTAGGTCCCTTTCTATTTAATATATATAATAACGGGCTGTTTTCACAACGGAGTAGTGGCGAAATCATTGGGTTTGCTGATGACACCGCCATCTTGTACAAAGCAGAAAACTGGGATAACCTAAAAATAAAAGCTGAAACGGATTTCACCAGAATAAAAAATTGGCTAGATCATAGTCTTCTCACACTCAACCTAGAAAAAACAAGTTACTTACCGTTCAGCTGTAACAAGTCCAATATTCCTTCATTCGACTGTTTGAAATTTAACATAAATGGCGAACAAGCAATCATAAAACCTGATATCCAAATGAAATACTTAGGAATCTATATTGATATACACTTGAGATGGGACTATCACACATCATACGTGACAAAAAAATTGCAAACTCTGCTATACAAGTTCAAACACCTCAAAAAAATCCTACCTGTGACTCAACTTAAAACCCTTTACTTCGCATTAGTTGAGAGCCACCTGCATTATGGCTTACTGGGTTGGGGCGGTACAGCAGATACTCACCTGAACTCTCTAGAAGTAGTGCAGAGAAGGCTTCTAAGAATCATTTTCTCAAAAGATCCAACATATTCAAGTGATGACCTTTATAAGGAAGCCAAAATATTCGATATTCGACAGTTACATTACTTTGCGGCTAACGTGAAATATCTTCAAAACAAACACATAGCACAAGTTCCATCACACGATTATAACACACGACAACGACATCACTTCCTTGTGCCACAGATGACCAAAACACTTTGTCAACGAGCATACTCATATATTGCTCCAAAAATATATAACTCCTTACCAGAATATATGAAGAATATCAATTCCTTGGCAAATTTCAAATATCAACTGAAAACGTTCATAACAAGCAATCCTAGAGAGATGGTGACATCTCAAATGCAATAAACGATGTTCTTGCAATCGCCACAGTTTCTCAGTACATATCCATTCACATTACCTATTTTCATCTTAATGAAGAAAAAATATATTTATGGCCAAGTTTCCCAACATCGACGTATTTGTACCTTTATATTTCATTCATATTCCAAATTTTATGTAATTTTATATTTGTTATGCTATACATTTGTGCTTATATTTATATTTCTTATTACTTTAACGAGACTATCTCTAAATTCTATCCTACCTATATGTTTATTATGTTTATGTTTATATTTACCATTTTTTCCTCAAAACAAGTGTTGAATCACATATTGAGTAAACACATTTATTCGTCGATATTTATATTTTATCCAATGTACCTATGTTCTCATTATTTATTTATTGTTGAATAAATGTTATTTTGATTTAATTTTTTTTTTATCTCTCTCTATTCTGAGTTATAATAATCGAATTCTCAATCATGTATTCGGTATTATAATCAATAACAGGCTGTGATATAGAGCAAACCAATGTGAACAATTGTTTATCTGTATTTCGCCGCAGTGGTCACAGTTCTGGGTTTTTGGCACAGAACTAAGTTTTACATCTTCTTGTACAACAAGAGTGGATATGGTGGTCATATCGCACGAGGTCGAAACATACTGATAATCAATTTCAGATATAGTGTATTTTTTTGATATTTATCAAAAACTCAATGGAAAGAAACTATCAAATTCAATATTGACCGATACAGATTAAACTAGTAATGTGAAATTATAAAAAGTACAAAAAATCTGTTTCGGGAAGACTCGAAACAACGACAATAAAGTGGACTGACTCAGAGGACATACGCCTTAACGATCTCAGCGATTTGGACTGTACAATTTCCGTTAATTATTGGTATGAAGAGTAGATGTAAGTCCTTCAATTCCACAAAATAAAACATCAATTGTGATAATTCAAACTTGACTCGATAAACTAAAAAATATTTCAGATACATTTATCTACCCCCGTACTATTATAATACACTTATATGCTCATAACTCGTTTTATAATGAAATCCATTACCATACAGATTTTCAACCAATAGAAACCCATTATTTTTCAATCAAGCATGATGTGCAAGCTTCGCATTTTGACGTTTGTCAAGTCGAAATCGTAGGTATTGAATTTTTGAAGAATTTAGTCAATTTTCGATAATCATATGAAAATGTCTTAAAGCAGTGATATAGCAGAATTACCAGCGACTCCTCCACAGATGTCTTAGACATGCAAAAAAAACATTCGAAAGGATTATATTTTTTATTTTCAAATGCTTGAATGCTTATGTTTTTATATTCGAGCTCTCATGGCCGAGTGGTCAAAGGCGCCGGCAGTGAACAGAAACGCCCGGGTTCAATTCCTGACCCCGCAGAAGTTTTTTTCATTTTTTTTTCTTTTCATTTCCCATTGTTGAATTTTCCGTGCTTGAATTAATTATAATTTCGAAGAATTTTTCAAAGAAATACGATTGATTACCTACTATTATTGTGCTCAATATAAATTCCTAATAATATAATATTTTTTCCTCATTATCTATTGGGTGTAGATAAAATAGCGTATGCAACTCTCATGTAATGGTCATTAATACACCTTCGGCTCGTTTCGTATCCCGGTTTATGCTCATATATTAATAACCTTCATTACACGATCGTTGCATAATATACTGTTATTTATGCTAGAATGAAACAACTTGGATTTCGTGTTCGTAGGTAGACAGATCAGGATTTTGTTCTCTTTGATGAGTGGAATTCATATCCTACCTTGTGTATATATGTGCTCATAACGATTCAGTTGACTGGAATCACCTTATACGATTAGTTAACTATGTTACAAGAGTACAAATCAAAATGGAAGACAGTTGAACTTGGGGTACCTCAAGGATCGATTATAGGACCGATTTTATTCCTCTTGTATACCAATGATTTGTCACAAGCAATATCTCAAATGGTGAATATGTTTGCTGATGATAATTCATTAATAATACGGAAACAATCCAATGTCAATTCATTAGAAACAATTCCTGGAACTCTAGAAATTCTGGAAAAATGGTATAGTGCAAATAATTTCAAATTGAATATTCCAAAATCAAGTGCTATCAAGTTCAGTTTTAGAAAGGAACCGACACTGAAAATTACCCATGAGAATAAAACAATTGAAACATGTCAACATACAAAATTTCTTGGTATTGAAATTGATGCTCAGCTAAATTGGAAAGAACATATTAATAGCTTGACAAAGAAACTTTGGTCATTTACACTTGCATTGCGAACAATTAAATTATTCTTTAACCAAAATGCAGCCATCAAAGCATATTACGCTTATATATATATTCCAGAATGAAGTATGGAATTATATTTTGGGGAAATTCTGTCGAAATTACCAGAATCTTCAAAATACAAAAATCCTGCATAAGAAGTATCTTTCACCTTAAAAGAAGAGACAGTTGCAAGGAAGTCTTCAAGGAACAGGGAATGCTCACTCTGCCATGTATATACATATGTGAATGTGCATATTTTGCAATGAAAAATTATGAAGAATTCAAAAAGAAATATGAAACAGTAAATCTTTACAACACCAGATAAAAAACTTAAATCACAACAAACACGATATGCCCAAGTTCAGAAAAATTTTGTTAATCAAGTTTTAAGAATTTTGAACAATGTTCCCAAAGAATTCAGAAAACTGCCAAGAAACCAATTCAAACTGAAATTCAAGCAGTATTTATCAGAGAAAGCATTTTATTGTGTTTTAGATTTTTATAATTGATTTTTTTTTATTATTTATACATATTCGTTCCACACTGTAAAGTATTATGGAATAAAGTGATTATTATTATTATAAAGAAATGAACATATTTACGGGTGGTAGTAGAAAAAACTTATTCAATACTAGAATTCAAGTATGGTGTGCCTAAAAGAAACATTTTTGATCAAAACTTACATATAGGTACCTGTGTATAATTGTATATTGTGGCAAAAAGTGCCAAAACACAGACCTGTCACATTCAATCAGTTGTCAACCTAATACCACCGAATAACGGCAATGAATTCAAAATACAATGTGTCACTGCGTTCATACAATAGTTTTTAAATTATATGAGTGAGCTATAGCTAATTGGAACCTATGAGACTCTAATTTGATGGTTACTTTTTCAGGAATTACAAGAAGTATTTCGAGCAAGCTCTCAAAACTCGCAGGTTGATCTCAAACGACTTTGATAACGTCTGGAATGACGTTAGTCTGTTACTAACGCCAACCACTTTGTCCGAGGCCCCCCTGTATAGCAAATTCGTCCAGAGGACCAATAGGGATCAGTGTGCTACCCAGGATTACTGCACGCAACCCGCCAATATGGCAGGTAGGTTTTTTGAGAAACTTTTTTTTTCTTTTTACTCTCAGAAGACAACATAAAAAATCAATAACAATATCAAATTGTCTGAAAAAAATGAATGAATGAGATTAGGTGAATTATTATTGAAGCGATTTATTAAGATAAGAGTAGAAACAAAGAAAAAAACTCAAATCCCAATTTTTATAATTCATAGTGATTTAATGAAAATGAGAGAAAGTGCTAAAAAATTGAAAAAAAAAACACATGATTCAAATTGGCGAATGAACACATGTATAAAATATTTTCTTGTTTTCAGGAGTTCCTGCTGTCTCCATTCCTGTCAAATTGTCCAAAAATGGCCTCCCCTTGAGTTTGCAGCTTATCGGAAAAAACTTGAGCGAGCCACTGCTTCTTGCGGTAGCTAAGTATATAGAGCATGCGGTGAAATTCCCTCATATTTGTTATAATTTGTAATTTATGTAGGTTTTTTCAATTTCAATGTATAAATAAATCAAATGAAACGAGTGTTTAAATACAATTCATTTTGTTATATATGACAAGTATGCTGGAAAACGTAAAAGGAGATGGCGCTAGTTATGTAGTAGGTCATGTCAGCTGTCATTTCGTTGTTGATTCGATAGTTCGATACAGACGTGGCTTTTGTATTTCTTCTTTCATTTTTTGATCCTTCGACGGACGAACCACCATATTTCTTCATAATCCAAGAAAGTTATGATTAACAAAATATCATGAAGTTTGTTTTGGCCGCAGAACTGAAATTAGGGCAAGATCAGAGTGTATCCTAGTCATTTTTCAACATTCCACAGATAATACAGAAACTCTTTGGAAAACTGCACGAATTTTACCAATGAACCAATATACCAGCGCCGTCTGGCGGGGGCAGAGTAGGACATCGCTGCCATCGGACTGGAAGACAATTCCAAACATGCTTACTTCATCCTTACGTGTCAATGTAATTGTTAGTAGTTTTCCCACACAAAATTTGGTTGCTTAAACAGGGTTAACAACTACCAGAGGCGCTGATGACTAATTTTATTCGGACTGAGAATGAAGCTATACTGAAATGCAGACTTTTGAGATGTCATTGACGTCGATCAAGATGCATAAAAAGCCTGGTGCGTTAACTTATACTTGAAAAATCCGAATTCTCGATATCTCGCATTATTGATTTTGAACAATTTCAACGAAAGAAATACAATAGAGGCGCATTTTATTAATCAGGAACTTAACGTCAATTTTCCTCCCCGTGCAACGGCAGTTTTGTAAGTTATAGAAATTTGAAAAAACACTCGCGCTGGGAGAACTTTCATCCCATAATTCTAAATGATTGTTTTCGGATCCTTTTTTACTAGGCACATAACAACCAACGTGACTTAATGCTGGAAAAAATATGTTGAACAGAGATTCTGGAAAACAATCAGTAAATAACACAAATATAACTATCCAAGTAAGCGAAAGGTCATTAAAGGTGAACTTTGTTTTCATCTTCAGAAAAATCTCGCGTTATATTATCATTTGACATCAATTTTGATTCTGGGGTTTTCTATTTTCAAAAAGTGTGTTGAAACTATCTTATATTTTCTAACAATGAGAATTAATTTACCTATGGTAGCTACTCAATGGAGATAGCTATTAGATTCGACACTATTAATACCACGAGCAATGCAAAAAGCTGTGTACTCATGATTTTATTGGTGAGCGAAATATCACAGCATACCTAACAATGACTTTGATCTCAAAAAGTATAAAGACGCCATCTTGAAAAGCGGATTACTCAGGGCCAGACTTGCGACATGGTATCTATAACAGAGGCGCACTAGAAATTTTATCTTGTCATAATTCATGAAATTGAGCTTGTTTTCAAATGACTTCAACTAATAAAATAAGGTTCGTCATTTGATTGTTGTTATTTTGTTCACAATAATGAATAATATATTGATACGATACTATTCGTAATTATATCATCTGCAAAAGAAAAGTGCATTCCATAAAAATTTAGTCTTTTAATATCGCCATAGATTAAAAAAAGAATTGGAGCCAAAACTGAGCCTTGAGGGACGCCAATTTTAGAAAGTTGTTGTTGTTCTAAAATTGTTCGTTCCGTTAACCAGCTGACAAACGTCAACCCTCAGAAGTCTAAACTTGTGCGAGCAATGGATCAACGAGGCCTTACCTTTTAACGAGCGATTACCCAGCACGGTGGCCCGGCGAGGATTCGAACCCCGGCCTTCCGCTTGATAGGCAGATATGCTAACCACTACACTACCGAGACCACACCTTTACTTTCATATTTGTTGATTTGTACGTACTGTTTTGGAATAAATTGAATGCATGACCTCTTATACCATAACTATATATTATATCCATTAAAATATTATGGTCAATAGTGTCGAAGGCTTTTTTCAAATCTAAAAATGTTGTTACTATACAATCACTATCATCTAATCTTTCATAAATTTTATTCATGAGATCAGTTATTATAGATTGGGTGTTCGTATTTGGTTGGAAAGCATATTGAAAATTGTCTATCTTAATATTGTCAGTGATGAAATTTGTTAGTTGAATTTTGAGAATTTTTTCAAATCTTTTCGCAAATATATTCAAAAGAGCTATTGGACGGTAATTTGAAACATATTTTCGTTCACCTGAAGTAAGCAATGAAACCCCTGGATCAATTAATGTAAACCTTTATTTTATATGATATATTAAACAAATACGAGAAAAAAATACAATTACTATCAGAAAATTCAAGAGTATATTTTCACGAGACTTCCGACACCTGAAAAAAATCCTAAAATCCAGCCTGCAGGTATCTCGCCGAGAGCACCGTGAAAATTAGTTGTAAATTGTCGTTAAATATATAAAAGTAAAAAAAATACTGAACAATTCAATGTACATCTAAAAGGAGTCCTACGAATGATTGCTCAAGAAACCATAATCCATCAATTAATTACCAATTTGTGTAAATCTAATCTTTAGTGTTGTTCATTACGAAATCGTTTTCTGTATCGAGTGGTACAGTCGATCGCTTGACTGAATATTCAAGTTAAAATCGATCACACTCAGTACCATTCATTTCTTTCTACAAAGTTAACACCCAACTATTCCCGCTTGCCATTCCACAAAAAACCTCTAATCTCTCCATATTGAGCATGGCAAGAATGGAAAGAAACATCACAGTGACCAAAAATTGCCCTCGATGCAATTACAAACACGGAGTTGTCACAGCAAGTAAAAAATTAGCGCGGCGCCCAACGTGGGACCCTGCCAGTGCCTAGTCATGGCCAACTCCACAAGTCACATGAAAATTCAGTCAAGGAGTCGAAACGATACCGCTCAGCTTTTACAGACATAAATACATGGAATAGCATAAATTCTAAGTGTTTGCATCGCCTAAACCTAGGGTATGTATTCTTTCAACGCTTCCAGTTTCTGCTTTTGCTCCGGGGTGTCGTCCTGGGCGACCAACAGAGTGAAGCACAAACCCATGGCGAGGCTGGTTACTTTCACTCCAGACAGTTTGGTGACCTGATAATAACGATAATACTGTAATTTCCTTCGAAAATAAAGAAATGGAAAAGAGAAAACAGATGAAAATAACATCGGATTGGAGGAGACAGATCCACAAAAACAATCTTTTGTAGCAGACTTTTATACTTTTCTCGTTAGAATAAGTAATTATGACAAAAATGATGGTTTCGATTTGAAACTGTATTTTCATCAAATCATTTTTCTGTATTTGATCTAAGCTTAAATCAACTAAACCTGGGATGAGAATGACATAGGTCTCACAAGAAAAAGTATGCTACCAAAAAAGTTGAATTCTTTACGCGGTAAAAATTTTTATTGGAAACAATTTGATAAGCAAGATAGATTCAGCAGTGAAAAAGCCAAATGGAATATACAGACATGGGCTGAGACCGCTTTGCTACACCGACCATTGTATTGGGAACGTGTTCGGTTGATAAAAGAAACAATCCTCGGAAGGAATGAACCGTTTTTCCATAATCAACCAAATGCTGACGATATTGCATTATAGTGTATGCTTCAGATGCAGAATGAGTGTCGTGTATTTCTTTTGAAGAGTAAAGCAAGCAACAAGAATCAAAATGGAAAAACATGCTTCCCAATGGTTTCAAAACAAAGGAGAGTTGTTTGAATTTTTTTTAAATAAATAAAGAAACTGTATCACAAGTGTTTTTTTTATCATCAACAGTTAATATTTTCTTCTCTTTTGAAGATGTAGATTTTTTTTGGGATCGGTGAATAAAGGTGTATTTTAAATTGGTTCATCAATTGCAGATCAAGTTTTTGTATTCTCCGTTATTGATGGTGTTTTGGGCTAAGGGTCTGCCTGAATCGACCTTTGATAAGACAACTGATAACCTCCGTTATCAGTTGTCAACTAAGTAAATCTAACGTTACCTCATGCGATAAATACAATTTTCCATAAATAAAGCGAAATTTATACTTTAGCCCAATAACAGAATTCTTTTACCAGAGCATTAATAAAGGAAAAGATGTTTTTGTTCAGTATTCAGTATTTCATCAAATCTCCATGAGACACAAAGCATAAAAGTCCCCTGAAAGTTCCGAAAGTATAGGTCATTGTCGTCGCACACGGTCCCAATAGATTGAAAAATTGGTACATGTACCTGCTGGTAATGGCATTGTTTTTAAATATGTAGGATAGTTTATCATATGAAGAGCACACGGGAAAAATGATGAAAGTCCATTGTTCACCAAATTCATTTGTTTCAGGGTTCGTAATTATCAAGTTTTTTTTTTTTGATAATTATCCATACTGACAGACAGATTTTCTTTATATTTTTACTTACAAATTATTTTTTCAGTTCAAATATGTTGTGTATAAAAATAAGAAGGGCATTTATATCAACTTTTTCATTATTTGAAACTATAAAAATAAATGAATAAAACTAGATATGAAAAAAATAGAAAATAAATTCAAAATTTCTTTCTTAGTAGTATAAAATTAAAATAATAATATGTTAAACAAAATCATATTCCAAACTTCTTAAACAAAAAACAAAATAAATAATAGTATCCATTGTAACCATGTTGAGGAAATTATTTGTTATTTTAAAATTAGTCTTTATATTAAGTCTTCGTTAAATTACTTAATGGTATATGTTCCGAACTTACGCTCAAGTGCACTGGAGTGCGAAAGGGCAGTCCAGTGGAAAACGCTAATAATACAAAGTACAACTAGAGTTAATGTGGATTTTCATAATTATCAAGATATTTATCAAGGTATAATTATCAAGATAATTATCTTGATAATTATCAATGATAATTATCACCCAGAACCCTGATTTGTATACACATTTTTCATTTCAAAAAGCTGCATCTTTCGGTACCTAAATGATCGGGAATATCGAACCGATAATAGTCACATAGAAAACGTGAATTTAAAAATATACTTACTCGAAAAAACGATGAAAGGTAAATTATATTGCATTTTGAGAGATTTCTCTACATACGCTGACCTAAATTATCGACCCTTCGAGCACGATTTCTCTACACACGCCGCTTTAAATTTTCGGTCCTTCGGACCGGATTTCTTTACATACGCCGGCTTCAGTTTTCGGTCCTTCGAGCCGGATTTTCTCGTGAACCAAACCCCGCCCCCTACTCACCTCTTTCGGCGTGGTGCTCGTCTTCTGCATGTCGCCGAGCCCCAGCTCGCCGTAGCACGGCGATGCGCCCCACGCTATGACGCTCTCGTCGGCGGCGACGATGATCGACGTCAGTCCGGTGCCGACGTTCTTGATGTTCCAGCCGGCCAAGTCCTGGATTGGCTTCGGGTACATGTTCGCCTCGCCGGTCTTCTTCGTCTGGCCGAACATGAACAGGCCGTTGTATTCGGTGACGGCGAGCGAATAGGTCGAGCCGCAATGGACAGAACGCACGCCTCGCGATTGGCTGTCGAAGTACTTGATGAGGCGCGGCACCTGCGAAGATAACATTCTCTTGATGAATTCCATGAAAAATGTAAATGTAGATCAATTATCCTAACCCCAAATTAATATCCCTCGCACTTGACGCGCGTTTTGCTAACAAATTTAGCATGTCCAGAAGAGAATCGGTGATTTTTTTTGGTGTCAAGGTAATTTCTATGAAGCGTTTTAACTTTCTATTTATGCAATTCCAAGTTGTGGAATTTTGAAATACTAGACACAAACAAAAGATGATTTTTCTCGATTTTTGTTCGAGAATTATTGAGAAATCCTAGATATCACGTCCGGATTCCGATATATCAAGCCAGCATCTCGAGATAGATAGTAAGTCGGAATTCCGGGATATTAGGTCAGAATTTCGAGATATTCAGTCGGATTTCCGAGATATCAGGTCGGAATTCAGAGATAGCAAGTCGGATTTACGAGATAGTGGGTTAATGAGACAATAAGTCAAAATTATAAGAGTTAAGTCGGAATTCAGAGATATTGAGACGATATTCCTCTATATATGAGTCTGAACTCCGAGATATCAAGTCAGAATCCCGAGATAGAAAAATCAGAATATTGCGATATCAAGTCAAAATTCTGAGACAGTAAATCGGAATTTGGAGAGTTAGTTCGAATCCCGAGATATTGAGTTGGAATCCCGAGATATTGAGTTGGAATTCCAAGAAAGCCGAAATTCCGAAATAGTGAGTTGAAATTACGAGACAGTAAGTCAAAATTTTCAGATGTAAGTCGGAATTTCTATATAATATGTCTGAACTAGATATCAAGTCTGAACTAAGAGATAGTGAGTCAGAAATCCGGGATAAAAATTCAGAACTCCGAGAAATGGAGTCAGAATTACGAGATATTAAGTCAGAATTCTGACACATAAAGTCGAAATTCTAAGATATCAAATCGGAATTTCTATATAATAAGTCTGAAGTGCGAGATTTTAAATCGGAATTCAGAGATAGTAAATCGAAATTAAGAGAAATTACATCAGAATTTCGAGATATCAAGTAGAAATTCCGAGATATCAAGTCGGAATTAGGAGAGATTTGGCCATATTTTCGAGAGTTGGTTCGGAATTCCGAGATATAGTATGTCGGAATATCTGGATATCAAGAAAAAAATTCTGAGGTAGTAAGTCAGAATATAGAGATATTGTCGGACATTCGAGATATTAAGTCGGAATTCAGTGATAGTTAGTCGGAATTCAGAGTTAGTAATTCAAAATTTCGAGAGTAAGTCGAAATTCTGACAAATTACGTCAGTTTCGAAATATCAAGTCAAAATTCCAAGATATCACGTAGGAATTCCTATATAGTGAGTCTGAATTCCGAGATAGTAAGTCGGAATTGAGATTTTCAGATAGTTAGTCGGATTTACAA
The DNA here is from genome assembly GCA_032362365.1 of Zygogramma bicolorata. NCBI lineage: Eukaryota > Metazoa > Arthropoda > Insecta > Coleoptera > Chrysomelidae > Zygogramma > Zygogramma bicolorata. The sequence goes on from JAVJAQ010000768.1 coordinate 138,276, forward strand.
GATAGTAAGTAGGAATTTCGAGATAGTATCGTAATTTCGAGATATCAAGTAGGAATTTCGAAATATTAGGTCGAAATTAAGACGTTGTTAAGTTCAAATTATGAGATAATAAGTGAAAATTTCTATGACGGTGTTCCGAGCTATTACGATTGTCGTAATTCCAAGGTAGTAAGTCAGAATTTGAAGACATCAAGTGAATATTATGAGAGATTTAGTCGGTATTCTGAGTCAAAATTCTGATATAGCAAGAAAGAATTCTGATGTATCAAGTCAGAATTTAGGGAAATCAAGCGAAAATTATGAGATGGTAAGTCAGAATTCCCAAAGTTAGTCGGAATTCCAAAATAGTACGACGGAATTCTGAGATAATCAATCAGAAGTTCGAGTTGTAAATACAAAATTCCGAGGTAATGAGTCGGAATTACGATATATTCATTCCTCACCCCCATCCGCATCGAAACCTACCATCTCGTCCTTCTGCTCGGCGTGTCCCAGCCTGCCGAACCCTCCGAATCCCCACGAGAACGCCCTCTTCTTGCTGTCGATGGCGACGGCGTGATTCTGGCCGCAACTGAAGTCGACGATTTCGGTGACGTCGACGGGCGACACGTGTCCGTCCTTGCTCTTCTCGATGTAGAGGACGATGCGCTTCGGGCTCGTCTGGTACGCGAAGCACAGCTTCGTGCTCGTCTTGAAGTACTTGCCGTCAGTGTTGTGGCCGAGCTGGCCGTACTCCGGAAGGCCGAACGAGTGTAGGCCGCCCTTCACGTCCAGGATGACAGAGAACTCGGCGCCGGCGCCCACCTGAAGATGCACATAACAAGTAAGTTATAGCGAATATAATTTGAAAAACTGTTGCACGTCATCAAGATGCATATTTTCCTGGTGCGATCTCTGATTCGATATTGTTTCGTCAGAAACTTAGACACGTTCAATCATATCCACGGAATTTACTGCGATTTCCAGTAGATGGTGCAAGAATCGAAATATGTCATCTTTTGACATTTGCATTCCAATTCATTCGAATTCTGCTAGAAGTTTTCCATAATTTTACTGGAGAACCAGCTATTTGTCGTTTCCAGATCAATTCTCTACCGTAGTTTTCTTAGTTATTTGTCGTTCATCTGCCGTTGCTTTCAATTATTAGTTGTTTTCAGTTTGTTTAGTATTTAATAAGTGTTGTTTTAAACAGTGCTTCATGGATATCAAACGTTGTGGTATTTGTGGACGCAATAATCAATCATCTATCCATCTATATCAAGTTCCGATGGTTAGTACAAAACAATCAAAACATATGTACTCAAGTTCAACTGTTCAATATAACGCGAGATTATTCTGACGCTGATAAAAACAAAGTTCATCATGCTCAGTTTTTACTTTGGTAGAAGTTGTATTTGTGTTATTAGCTGATTGCTTTCCAGAATTTCCCAGTTTTACATATTTACTTCAAGGTCCAGCATTAGTGACACTGGCTGTTGAAAAGAATGCGAAAGCAAAAATTTTAAATCACGGAATAAAAGTTATTTCTTTCGAGTGTTTTCAAACACGGTCTTCTCGTACAGCGCCATAATAGCCTGCACTATAGATAGCAATCTTCCTTATGAATTGAAATTACTCAGGTTGATCTGGACTATGAAGAGAACAATTCATTTTGAATTAAACACTATAATGCTCATTTAAGATGCAGAAAAACTCAAAGTCGTCTCCACAATTTAATATCCGAAAGATGTCAGTACGGTGATTCAGTACGTGTTTCGAACCTACATAGGTTCATCATCAGCTGAATTTACATTAAATTATGGAGAAGAAAAAAATAGCAAAATCACATGGTGAAGTTCAGGACATAAAAAATTATTGTAATGACAATTAGGATTGAATTGATATTAGGGGGAATTTAAGACATCCCTAACACCATAAAAAACATTAAAGATTGGGGGGCTTAGAGCCCTTATGCCCAATATACAATATTTGAAAAATCCACATTAAAAGATACTTGGAAAAACTCTACCGTTCACAGATTGACCGAGTAGGAAATGGAGGAGAGTCAGCATTTCCTACTCGGTCAATCTGTGAACGGTAGAGTTTTTCCAAGTATCTTTTAATGTGGATTTTTCAAATATTGTATATTGGGCATAAGGGCTCTAAGCCCCCCAATCTTTAATGTTTTTTATGGTGTTAGGGATGTCTTAAATTCCCCCTAATATCAATTCAATCCTAATTGTCATTACAATAATTTTTTATGTCCTGAACTTCACCATGTGATTTTGCTATTTTTTTCTTCTCCATAATTTAATGTAAATTCAGCTGATGATGAACCTATGTAGGTTCGAAACATGTACTGAATCACCGTACTGACATCTTTCGGATATTAAATTGTGGAGACGACTTTGAGTTTTTCTGCATCTTAAATCTACTACCCTCCACTTTGAGATACAATGGACTTCTACCACACTATAATGCTCAATAAACTGTATATTGAGTACTATTTTTCTATGTAATCCAACTCCACTACCTCTCACGTCGATATCGATATTTCGAAGAATCTCATCAAATTGTCTGAAGCAGCACCGAATAGTAAGAATTTCTATGAATTCTGATATTACATTCTCATAACATATATCGAGAATATAAAACAAATGCATCTATCTGTAATGTATGTATTGAGTCTGTTTAAATTAGATATCTGTATTTACGTCTGAACAGAAACAAACAAAAAATATAGGGAATTCTTAGGTAAGAACTCGTGCAATTTCTGACAGAATTTGTGTATCTTTATACTTTATAGGTAGAGTGTTGAAGAAAGAAAGTAACACATTGACTCTGCATGAGTTGTTCAAGAGAATTCGCTAATAGAAATTTCGTCACGACTTCATAATGTCATGTGTCTAGAGTTGCCGCTTGACGCCATCTGTAAAGATATTTCAAGACTGTGAATTTCTCTGGATGTCATTATCAAGTGAGCCGTAGGTCTAGCATTTTTGACGAAAACATTAACATTGTACTGGTATAGAAGTCATTTCACCAGGAATATATGCATCTTGCACGTCATCGATGACGACATGATCAACGCACTAGTACCAATCCATTGATGGGAAAGCATTGGAGCATTTATATTAAATTTCAGATTCCGCACCTGTTATTCTTTGCCATTTGGATGGCAGCACTCTCGATGTTACCGCGATTTATTTGAAGTCTGTTATTTACCAATTTACAACTGTCTTTCATAAGTGTCAGTTCTGTGTTTACGTTTTTTTGGTACTTCAAATTAGATAAATGTGATTGAAAACTGTGCATTTCATGCTTCTATAGGAAGTGTCAGTCACAGACTCTTTGTTAAAAAGGCCAAAAGAGTTAGTACCGCTGCCAAGAGTTGGTGGCATCTTCGATTAGTTATTATGAAAGAAAGCAGAGTAATAATGTCCATTTGCTTCCCCTAACAGATGTGTTAAAGAGCTATATTGAATACAACATAGTAAATTATATTTATAATCATTTATTCATTCTTATCGTGTTGTAGCAAATTTGAAGTCAAATATGTATACTGTCAGTGCGATTTTTCAAAAGATTAAAGACAACAAAGCTCACAAACCACCAAGAGGCTCACAAATACAAATACAGTACTGGATATAGGTGTTATGCGTAACGATATTTATAATATGTAGGAACGCAGTAGGCATTCTCAGTTCAACAATATGGGAAAATCTCGATTTTTCAAAATAGTTTAGATGAATCTATTCAAAATATATGAATCAAACCTTCGGAAGGGCATTAAACTCCAAGTTCCCTATTGGAAAAGTGGGAAAGAACTTTTTCATGGATGAGCTTCCATATCTCAATGAATGATATGCACGTACCAATTAACAAAGAAGGTTAGTGAAAATTCTCGATTTTCCTTCTTCCATATTCAAGACGTCACTGAATTATAACCAAAATTCCATAATTCTATGAAAATTTGGCTACAGTGTAATTCAAAATGTAACCACGCCTATGATTATGTGCAACAGTTTATAAATTGTATCAGCTATACTTTAGATCATTGATAAGATTGGAACCACTGCCATTAAAAAAAAATCAACAGCAACGAGTATCAATTTCCCTAACACTGATTGACACAAACGTATGGTACATCTCCTTCTCATTTTGATTTTATTTTTACCAAATTTGGAACATTGAATATGCCCATATAGACCAGGCGGTAGTGACAGATTTTTTGGATCAATTTTTTACAGTCTGCCTTTGGAATGGGAAATACTTGAATCTGAAACATATCACAATCTGCAAAAATTACGCCCTGCGTGGTACTTCATGGCTAACCCAAAATTTGTTCTTGATGGAACACACTGTATACTTCCAAAGAGTATGCCTCATAAAATTTCGTTATTCTCACGATGAGACTAATTTCAGTTGTAATTGATGTACTGGGAAAAGTTAGCTTATTCATTTATCAATTTTTTTATAGTTACATAAAAAGTGTAACCAATGATTGCAATTTTTTTTTTAAATATTCATTTGAAAATAATAATTTTTAATGTTTTAGCAGTATAACAGTGTTCCTATATGTTCAAAGTATTTTTATAATTACATATATGTGTTGTCAATACATGCAATTTTATTTTAATTGTACAACTTAAATACTTAAAATCAATCTAATTTGAATTCAATTTAATTTTAAATAAAATTCATATATATTATGTTGTACATATAAGTACTATTTATTCTCAACCATGCCTTGTCAATAAGAATTTGTTCTTAGACAACAAAGTATATTTTTAATTGAATTGGTTTCAATCATAGCAATACGGATATTTATTTGTCTAGTTTCAATTTGAGTGTTGATTGTCAAATAGTCAATTGCAACGGTTCAACAACCATATCTGTCCATCATATTTCTTCAAAATTGATCAAAATGAAAAATAACAATATATCACTTAAAATTTGTTTCGATTAAGTATTTCATAAACAGAAGCATAAAACTTGAAGGAAATGACTTGTGTTTGCACAGAACTGACAAAATTGTTTGAGTTCTATGGTGAATCTTTCCTAAACATGAATATATTTATTCTTCATATATGGGTAGATAATTCAATAGGTGTCAGTATATTCCACAGAGAAGGGAAATATACTGAATAAGTAATGAGATATGCTCAAGAAACAGTTTGTTTTGTTGAGATTGGCATTAGACTTATTGCCTTGCAAATTTCATCAAATATGAAAGAAATTTTATTTTTTTATTTTTTCTCTATGCCCTGAGTCTGAACACAATGCAATTTTTTCTGAACAATTTTCTTTTGAAGATGGTCAGCTTGTTAGCAAAACGGGCGTCGAGTGCAAATAATATTAGTTTGGTGTTAAGGTAATTCATCTCTATAAATTTCCTTTATACCAATGACTCCAATCTTAGATAATAAATTTTAGGATGAAAAAAATTGCTCTTCAGGAATGTATTCAGAATTTTTCTAACTGAATCTATTCAGTGAATGTGACAAGCATAAGAAGTATTCTTTACTGAAAATGGAGTCTAAAATAATAAGGTGCCAATATTTACAACCATATTTGAAATTCAGAAATAATTCATAAACTCCAGCATTTTGAACAAATTTATAATATTCAGTAATCAGGGTTGAAAAAATGGGTTAGGTTGTGTGAAGTGGCAGGGATTTTATTAATAAGTTTCGTTATATTCGATAGTTTGGTTTGCTGTAAAAGAGCCTACCTGAATTCATTAAGCAAGTTAGGTTATTCTGGAAGATCAACTTCTAATAAATATGAACTACAATTCATTTTACATTTTGGCTTCTGATAAGTTTTGAAATGCCATTTTGGATGGGTTTCCTGTGTCAATAACAAAATTATCTATTTTGATAAATTTTGGTAACTTGTTGGAATATTCTTCATTACTAATGTTTTTTATTGGTTCCCATAAGAGGCATATCCGAATTTTTTACACTTGTAATTTGTAATAGTTGATTTTTTGTTACTTTATAATAGATGAAGATTTATTTTTATACTTTTTGTATTCTTCAAGTAACATAGTTATTTAGTTCCTTTTTACATTTATTATATAAATTATTTTTCTTTTCAGCAGAAATTATCAATCTAGGGGTTATCCAGTCGTGTCTTTTGTGATCATATTTCTTTAGTTTCAAAACATTTGTACTTTTGTCAATATTGATTTTGATTTTATCAATTATATCGCAGGCTAGTTTTTCAGAATCTAGAATATTATAAAAATTTCCTTTACAGAAATTATATAATTTTTTATGATCTAAAAATTTTTTGTAATTAACCTTACTATTTTCATTTTTTTCGTTCAGGTCTATTTCATAAATAATTGGTTTGAAAAAAATTATATTATTTTTACATGGCAAGAAAAAAACTGTCTTATCTATCCATTACGATCATTCACGGGACTTTCTGAACATTTCCAAAACATTGTATCATATTTCAAAAGCTCAATAAATACCTTGATAATAGGAGGCCCACGATAATTGATCCTCGTAGGCACCAATATCTGCGTTTGCAGATTCCCTACCCCACACTGTCCAGACTTGTTGTCTCCACAAGCATATACAGTTCCAGTGTCGGTAAGGAAAAGGGTGTGGTGCCTACCACAAGCTGCTCCGATAATATTCATATTCTCTAGAGCAGGAACTAGTACTGGGGTAGTCTGAGAGGTAGTGTTATCAAGGCCAAGCTGGCCATTCGGGTTGCGGCCAAAAGTCATTGCCTTGCCTTCTTCAGTGACCAGGACACTGTGCCCAGCTACGCAACCACTCACAACTAGTCGAATCTGTTGACGAATTGTAAGATTAGATGAAGATTTCTGGTGCACAAAGTAGTACTAACCCTGAGATTGGTGAACCTGTGGGGCCAATACAACATGGGCAGCACTTTCTGCCCTTTGATTTCCCTCCTCCCCATGGTGTCCCAGTTGGGATTCCCGAAGAAAATAAACTGGCCAGCAGGTTTGATCATGGAGTTAAGCAGTTCTTTTGGCAGTGGAGTGGGTTCGTCCAGAACATCGCCGTGTCCAGCTATCAAAACTTCGTCTGGTTGGACCCTGTTTTCATTGTCGCCCCCGTCACTCATATCAGAATCCACATCGAGAGGGTCCTTCCTCTTCCCTTTCTTGCTGGCTACTTTTTTCGCGGGCCCCCTCTTCCTTTTCGTGGAGGTCGACACTTGAAGTGAAAAGGTTAATTATAACGACGCTTACCTCACAATCCATTATTGGTGCAGGTCATTCCTCCGTGTACTTACTTTTTTGTTTTTTTCAGTTCAAAATATTCACTTTTTGTCACCTTTGAACCAGTCAGAGTATGCTCTGAAAAACTTAAATATTGAATATAAAATCAGGAAGAAAGTTATATTTTTCGAGGACCGGCTAACACAAAGCAAAATGGCTAATCATATCATAGCCAAAGGAAAGGAGACGAAGAAGGATCCAAGCCAAACATGAAACAACTCCGTTCACTTTTCAGTGTTTTTTATTAACGGTATTTTCATTGTGCTTTCATCAGCACAAATCACTAGAATACTACCAACATATAACTCGTAAATTTGACATTTCGACAAGTATTTTCTAATGCGAAACGTCACTAAACGTATGTCTTTTATCGTTTTCACGATTGAGGGGACGAATGAACTACCATCAAGGTTGTGTTCCGTTTCCTGTATTAGTTGAGGAGAAGCAGGATCACACTTCATAGAACACTTTTTTCCGATTCGACAATTGTATGATAACAAGTGTCCCTTTCAACATAATAAAAATAAATCCACTCAGTGGTAAAAAGGGCTTCGAAGTAGGAGTCGAGTAGACATATCGTCTATTTTTCTGTGTTTTTTCAGACATTTTTTCCCTCTGTTAACGTGAGCTTTGTTTTGGCAGAAAAATAAATAACCCACCCCTATCCCTATTGGATAGTTTATTCAGACGTAGGCATTGTTAGTATCGCTACAAGCAAGTTCGCTACGAGCAAGTACGAAGCTCTTGTGACGCCTCAAACTGTACAGACTACATTTTTCATGCATTTTCATTTTGTACTTCATTATACGGAAATTGAAAGATAGTAATGCGGTGAATATAGGTTTGTTTTATTTCTGACGGGAATGGTATTCAACCGTCGACATGTTCAACACAGCTCGATTGGTGAAAGGGGATGGAAGAAACGCCACTTTTGAAGATTGGCCGATGGTCGGGTAGCTGAGTCCATCACTTCAGAGAGGCAAACGTCGGTCATCCAAATAAGAAGAAGAAATTGAAAGAAATCAACACATTTGCCAGATTAACCTATATTATTTTGAAAAGTTTTGCATGTGAGAAAGTGTGAAGAAATATTTGAAATCTTAGGAATACGATGCAGAACGAAGAGGAGTATTTCCCTCGAGGAGGGCGACAAGTTAAAGGAACCTTAAAACGGCCAAAAGAAGATGACAACGTACGTTGATTCAGTAATCGTGAAATTTTCTACTAATTTCAAATGTGTTTTTACAGCTGTTTTCCCAGAAAACTAAAGAAAAATCGAAGAAACCAAAGAAAGATAAAAAATCGCGAAAAGAAATCTTGAGCGAAGATGCTTTCCATTCAAATTTAAACATTCAAAGTTCGCTTTCCTACAATGTAAGTATTTGTAGAGGTTAAGTGCTGTGTTTTGTTTATTCTAGTGAATAATGTATTTTTTTCTAGACAATCAAAAGTGGTATGTTAATTCTGGGATGTGTAAGAGGTACAACAAGCTTTTCTATACAAGTTGAACTACCTGGCCTAACTTTTGGCCATGTTAAGATCATAAATATCTCGGACTCATTCACAAAGTACCTGAGCGAAAAACTAAAAGAGCAAAATGACGAGGTAAGATGGTAATTCATTTCACACTCTTGTTGGTATCTAGTATCTACCACCATTGTGAATCAATTCAATGTTTCTTCTGTTTTCAGACTGAAACAATATTGAAAAGCATGTTCAAAGTTGGTCAATTCGTTGTAGTAAAAGTCCTTAATATTGAACATATGGAAAATGGATCACACGTTGAATGCACGCTGAATCCCAGAGAAATATATAGTGAAAAATCACACAATTCCTTTGAAAAGGGTATGCTAGTATGGGCTTCTGTTCAATCTGTGCTGGATCATGGATTTGAACTCAACCTTGGCATCAAAAACTGCAGGGTGTTCTTGCCTTCCAAGAACGTGGATGAGGGAAGAAATTTAGGTAATTTATCAGTTCACACATTAGTGATATCTTACATTCTATGATTCGTTTCAGCTATTGGAGAAACCATCTGGTGTACCATTCATAAATGTGATAGTTCAAGTGCAGCTACAACCTTGAGGGTCAGCTGTAAAGATCAACACTTGAAATCTGCAAAAATAGAAGAAATCAAAAGTTTGGATGATTTGCTACCAGGAATGCAAATCGATTTGCTAGTAGAAAAGGTATATACACATTTCCTTTGAATAAGTAGTTTTAAAAACTTGCGTTTTTCATATTTCAGATTAATCCCAAGAGTATTGAAGGAAAGTTTTTAAATGACTATTTCGGTTTTATAGAAGAAAATCAGTTGAGAGAACCCTTGAAAAAACCAGAAGACTATAAAGAAGGAAAATTGATAACTGCATATGTGTTGTATGTAGATCACCCTACTAAAGTAACTTATTTGACTTTACGCAGTTTAGATATTGTTCCTGCCCCTACGAATAAAATAGGAGACATTAAATCTGCACAGGTATGTTGGCCAACAGAGTTTGGAAGACTTATCTTTCTAGTGCTATTCGCAGATTGCTTTTTATCAACATGGTACCTAATTAAAATATTTCTCAGGTTATTTCAAAAGCTTATAATGGCATATACTTGAAACTCCCATCTGAAGAGAAAGGCTTCGTGACCAACAAGAGGCTTATGAATTCCCTTCCAAAGAGTGCCAGCCTGGACATTTCAGACACAATCAATTTGAAGTTTGGACAAGGCACGAAGCACACTTGTAGAATACTGGACTATAATCGTTTGGCAAGAGTCTTCATTTGCACTGTTGAGCAGTCGCTGATTAAGGAAAAGGTTTTCACATCTTCAGATGTGCAAATTGGACAGATGTTGAATGTGAAGGTGGAATCTGTCAAAGATGAGGGATTAGTAGTTTCTTCTGGTCATATACAGGGATTCGTTCCGAACTTGTTTCTAACCAATGCCGAGTATAGCAAGGGAATCAAGAAGAAGTTCCAGGAAGGTTTCAAGGCTAAAGCTAGGTGAGTCTGGGGTTTTTATTTTATTTTTTCAAGATATTTTTGCTCTCACATATTAAGAGATCTGTGACAATGAAAAAACTGCAACTTTTGTCAGAAATAAAAATCTTATCTGCACCAAGTTTGATCAGTTGAAATGTGTGCACATTTCTGATTTTAAAAATTATATTATATAATGATTTATATCATTTGATCAGATCCTGAGACTGCAGATCAAGGATTTATCTTAAATTATTATAATCAAGAGCATGCACATATTATGGTCGAATGAGAAAGGCATAAAATGTAAAGAGAAATATACCGTGAGCTGGGTAGAAAAATAGAAAGGCAGAGGAATAGTAAAAGAGTGAGACTTCGAAAGGTAGATTAAAAGGCCTTTTCAGAGATAACACACATATTATTCTAGACTCTAGACCATTGAAAATGGTGGAATTGGAGCCATTTTCACCAAATTCAATATGACGCCAGTATGACCTGATCTATGAAACTCTTGTCAAACAATTTGATGTAGTGAGGAACAAAAGACAATTATTACTTTATAAAGAACACTTCTGGAACTCAAAGTTTCCACCTATTCACATACATTTATCTAAATTTCCAGTTTTACTTCAAATCTCTCGAAAATTCTTATAGAAAGTAGTTATTTTAAAATATAAAAAAATGCTGATGATACTATTCATTGTATAATTACAATTTGTACACTTGTACAAGCTCAAAATTACACTGACATCGAATGTCCTTGCAGAGTTTTGAATATTGACGACGGCAACGTGATATTTACGATGAAACCGGCTCAAGTAGAATCGGAAAAGTGCCTAACTGAACTGTCACAAGCCAAGAGGGGCGATCAGTATACAGGTGTAGTCATTCAGCTGAAATCTGTAGGAGCGCTGGTGCTGTTTTACGGAAACATCAAGGGCTGGATGAGTAGAAACTACCTAGGAGATCGATACGACAAGAAAAAACCCGATCCCACTCAGTATTTTTATCAAGGACAAGTGGTAAGTTGTTAAATAGATAATATCAGAGGACTTAGTTTCTGCACTAAGCTCTACTAAGTTCCCAATATTCAACATTCCCCCCTTTTCTTTCGTTGACCCCTCGTGTAAATTTGCATTTTTATGACGCTCAGCGGCGGCGCTAGGGTATTTCGTAACAATATCCATAAACTCGGCGAACAAGTTCTGTAAAATCACATATCGAGTCAAATATGGTCAATTGACATTAAGTGACATTAATGACAGGAGTCAAGTTTGCAAATGAATAAAAACTAAAATCTAGACAGAACTTTTATTCTTTTTGTACAAATATTGATACGTGATATTGAGACAATAACTATTGAACATTTTTAGATAAATCCTTGGGTGTTGGGCGTTACAAGTGAAAAGGTCATTTTGGGTTTGAACCAACCGGCAGAATTCAGAGCAATCGCAGAATTAAGAATAGGTGAAAGAGTTAGCGGTGTGGTTAGTAAAGTTTTGAAAGATAGGATTGAGGTGTCGACCAAAGGAAAAATCATTGGGAGTGTTCCTCTCAACCACCTTGGTGCAACTCTGTCTTTGTGTCCTGCCCTTATGAGTAAGTATTATTTTAACTAGTTCCATTTGTGATTGATTTGATTTGAATCCAAATTATTGAATGATATCCAAGAATTATTGCATTTTGACTGCATAAACAGACAACTCTTTAGAGTTAGAGGATCTTGTTTGCTTGGATATGTTTAAAAAAAGTGAGTGTTCCTCTCAACCACCTTGGTGCAACTCTGTCTTTGTGTCCTGCCCTTATGAGTAAGTATTATTTTAACTAGTTCCATTTGTGATTGATTTGATTTGAATCCAAATTATTGAATGATATCCAAGAATTATAGCATTTTGACTGCATAAACAGACAACTCTTTAGAGTTAGAGGATCTTGCTTGGATATGTTTAAAAAAATTCTTGCAATGCATTAACTCAGCATTTTCGAAAATCTCACTAAACAAGCTTAAATTTTTTACTGTACTTGAACGGGAAATATACAGGGTGTTGAGTAACTGGCCAAACTCAAAGAGGTAATTTTAAGACCAAAAATTTCATATGAATATAGCTCTTTTAATTCTTTGTTTTCACGATACAGGGTGTCGAAATAAAAACAGTTTTTTCCTGAATATCTCAATTATTCTTCAACCGATTTTCTTGAAATTTGGCGGTGGTATAAGGATATTGAGGGGCTGATTTGGCCATAACTAGATTTAAATTATTACGTCTTTGGTACAACAAAATAAAACTAGTAGGCCATGAAAAACAGGGGTGTACTTACCTGGACATACAATAACGAGCTTTTTATTTATGATTGAACAAATAACATAACACGAAATTTCGAAATTTTAGATTAACTGTTTTCTATGAAACAGCATAAAAATGAGACACTTTTTCAGCTAAACAGATCGATATGTTCATTAAAAATTGTCACCAGGTTTCAACGTCATTATTATTTTTCATCTTGTTCTTTAGGATTTTAACATCAACATCCTGTGAAAAACAATTTTAATTTTGTTGTGCCATGGACATGCAATAAAGTGATCTTAATTTTTTTTCTTAAAAACAGAGCATGATACAAGAATTAGGATAGAGATAAAAAAATTATAGTTTTAGTAGCTCAATGGGAAAAAATACAAAATTGCAAAAAATCAGTGGTGCACATTGTTTTGGACAGAAATATTGGTTAAGGTACCTTTACCTTTCGCTAACAAGGTTAGCATCTTCAGAAGAAAATTTATACTAAATCTTAAAGACTAGGGTTAGTTGTTTATAGACCTAAAGTTTTTCGGTCCGATATGGACTTTGTTACTGCTGATTATTCTAATTGATTTCTTGACAATGAACTAGTGCAACCACTACCTGCAAAGTTGTCAGGTCCGATAAGGACTTCGTCCGTTTTTACTGATTATTCTGATTTCTCAACAAAAGATTGAAAAGCGGACTGATAGGGCTGGGTTCCTTGTCATCAATCATGCTGTTTTTACATTTTGCTATTTCTAGACTCTCACATGCATCGAGTAGCCTTGTGTCATGCATATTCCTAATCAATTTCAGATTGCTTTCACCAATTTTGTGGTCATTGTCTAGAGCGTGTTGGGCGACATTGGATTTTTCCAACCTTCCGTATTTTATGTGTGCAAAATGTTCCTTGAAACGGGTTTTAATATCTCTTCGGCTCTTGCCGATGTATTTGTTGTTGCAATTTTGAAAACTAATTCAATAAATTCCCGACTTTTCTGTATTTTTCTAATTCAACTTTAAGATTACCAAGAAGCAGTTGTAATTTATAAAAAGTTTTTTATGTAACTTTCATATTTTATTTTTCGAATATCTGTTGAGGTACTTTACTGTATCGAAACACGCTTCGAGTGCAAATAGTATCGGTATTGTGTTAGGGTAATTGATCTCTACAGAATGTTTCAACCCTGTATCTTGAAAACGAAGCATTACCATATGAAATGAAATTTTTGTATTAGAATTACTCAAAGAAGCACCCTCTGAGTTTTTTTTTTATATGCAGATTCACATGTACTTAAATAATACCCTGTATATTTCCAAGTATGTAAATTTGTAGTGAGAAATTGAATTTCTTTTCAGAAACCTTTGAAGAAGGTAGAGCCATAAACGATCTGATTTGCATAAGAAATAAACCCGGACACAACTTACTGTCGAGAAGAGAAGCCCTGGCCCTGAAAAAAGGCTCGAGATGGAAGTTGAGAAAATTTGAACAGCTCAGAGTTGGGAACGTTATCAGGTGTTCTTACATTTCTGAATGCGAGTCTGGGATCAAGGTTCTTCCCTTGATTTCGAATTACACTGAGGAGATACTGATTAGAAATGAGGTGGGTGGCGTTTATTGCCATTTTCATTTCTGAGGATTTTGAAATACTCCAAGTAGTGCAAGAAGTTTATCTATCTTGTATTGTTTATAGGATATTGTAGAAAAAGGAAAACTCCCACCAAAGTTCGAGGAACACCAGGGTATTGTGGCCAAAATTCTAGAAATAAACCAGGAATCGAAAAAAATTCATCTGACGATCAAGTTCAGGGACACTTTCGACAACAAAGTTAAGGTATGTCTTTTATCATTCGACAAAAGGTCGAATCCAGTCTTTGTTATGAACGAAATATAACCATTTATACTTGATCTACATCTGTATTAAGTATTATTTTAATGTTTTTGAGGAGGTAGATATGTCGTGAAGTCCATTTTTTGCGTTTTCTCCTGAAAATGAAAACGAAAGAGATTTAAATTTTTATATTAACTGCCCCGATACCTAACTGCAATTTTTGTTCCGTAGTTTTCTGGGTTTGTAACCTACCACAATCTGAAAAAATTAGAATTAATATTGGAATCTATACAAGTGCAGAAGGCCAGATTTTCAATCTACCCTGAAAAGTTTCTGCGTCTATTGAAAAACAGTTCTTTCTGGACGGAACAAGTCCAATTGCTCAGCAACTTCTCGTATTTTATTAAAAAATTATTAGCCATAAAAAATATATATGTATTCGGAAACTAGAGCATCTTGGCTTCAAAACGATGTGCATGGCAAGTCGATAAAATGGCTAATAATTTTTTAATTCGCGGTTGTTCCGCAGATTCTACATAACTCCGAAATCGCATGAAAAATGTAAATAAACAAATGGATCATTTATTAGAACGCGGGGAAAGTACAAAAAAAAATTCAGAGATCATTCAAGACCCCCCAAGGACCCATTATAAAGAAAAATTTCCGATAAAAGACTATTTTTGAAAAAATGTAAACAAATTAATGAAACAGTGTCGAAATGGTGCGGAAAAAAAAACTTTCACAGCTCATTAAATCTTTTTGCCAAATAAGAAAGAACTTCGAAATACATGGAATGATAGCTACGGGTTTGCTCACTATCTTGAACTCTGAATCATTGAAAAATGTCAGTTTTTGCCTGAGTTATGAAACAATTCGTCCGCCCGCCCCCAAGTGAATGCATAGACAACAGAATTCCTATAGAGAAAGCGGCAGCTGAGATGAGGAGAGTTTTGTGTCCTTTTATCTCGAAAACTGTTGAGTTTTCGGAAAAAATTATAATGGTCGTTTTTGTAGATAATGAGACGATCTTTAATTTTTGTATGAACGAAAATTTTCTAACTCGTATATTTAGCCAGATATAGGCGGGAAACCCATTTATATGGGTTTGGTGGGCCATTTTCGGCCATTGCCATGAACGCAATCGTGTTAAGTTTTGGGTCCTTTGAAAACATCTCTGACGACCTACAAATTGAGGCACAAGTGAAGAACGCATAGACTCGTTCACAGCTTTCCCTAGTTTCGGATCTTCAGTTACTGGACTATATCTCAAATTTTGCCAATCAAAAAAAAAAGAACTAATATATATATGAAAATACTTATCGTTAACGTTTTAGAAACTAAATCCGCATCCGTTCTCAAAACTTTTGCGCAAATTCCTGTTCAAATGCAAATATCTCTTGTTGGCAATCTTCGTAATTGACATTTGTCAAATATTTTAAATTTGACATAACATTTTGTCCTTCAGGAGGGGCAGCCATCCGCGATCCATTTCGTTTCCTGCCATTGCTCTCATATAATTTTAGTTGCTGACTAATTTGACTTGTTCTATCGAGAAAGAACTCTTTTTCAATAGACGTAACAACTTTTCGAGGCAGAAAAAATTCTGCCCTTCATATTTTGTCGGATTGTGGTAGGTTACAAACCCAGAAAACTGGGGAACAAATATCGATCCACCACAAAATAATGACGTTCAAACAGTACTAACTGCAATATTATAAAAAATCAAAATTGAGTGACTATTTCGTCAGTAACTTATCAAATTTTTACGAATTTGGAGATTGAATTTCAAAATGCATATACTTCTCTTTGGCGACGTTCAGAAGACAGTCTTCAACCGTTTTCAATCCTTTTTCCTAAGGTAAATTGAACTGGGAAGATTTAGTTCGAGGTGGGCTGTGTTAAAATGAACACTTGGTAGAACTATTGATGAATTAAAGGTCTATTTCGTAAAACGTCGTTAATGAACGATCCGTTATCAAACGACTGTCGGTAGCTGACTCTCAACGATCCGTGTGAACAATATGTCAAAAATACCACAAAACTACTTCAAGTCGTTAGCCA